>JAJQOW010000333.1:0-12500 GCA_037975125.1 Latrodectus hesperus | reverse complement strand
TTCAGACTCTGCGTATTTTTTCCGTTAAAAAAGATATTAAAAATCACTCGCATTTCTTTTTAACTCTGAAAAATGAAATTTTTATCTAAAGAGAATATTTTCACCGAGTCTGTCACTTTTATTTAAACATTACACACACATACATAAGGATTGATATGTATGTGTGTGTGTGTAATGTTTACATACATATGTATTGATATATATGTATGAATGTATATAATTAGGTATAAAATTGTGTATACATAGATGTAAAAAGTTTTGAAAAGTTGCATGTGATAAGAGCATATTTGATTAAAGTTAGATTAGAAATATATCCTTTTCCTTCTTTAAAAGTAAGTAGACATATTGTAGTATTATAATTACAACTGTTTCTCTTGAATATTATCATTAATATGTCATTATTTCAATACACACACACACACACACACACACACACATATATATATATATATATATATATATATATATATATATATATATTAGATAGCTATAAAATACATAATTAATATGCATACATGACAAGCAATCTAACCTAACAACATAACTGCCTACACATTTAAAAATAGTTTTGTAAATCCGTAATTATTTTGATATTTTTATGAAAGAAAAGAGACTTTAAATTTTTTTAAAAATTTTAATAAAATAATGAGAAAAAATTCTTGTTGAGAAATGAATCTTCTATGGGCGAGAAAGAGAATCTCCCTTCGATGTGTTAAAATCTACAAAGACACTGAATAATTTTAAATAGGAAGTACTACTGAAGTAATATTAAATTATAAGGAGTGTTATTTATTTTTGCCTCTAGAATTTCATCCTATTTCTTTGCTCAGTTGAAAGGGAAATATTCGGAAATACTGGGTCAGTGACCTATTATTTTATTTACCAGTGCATTTATATAATATAATTCTATAAAAGTAAATATAAATATTCATTTCAAATAAAATTTGAGATAAACCAGAATTTCTTTCGTTGTTATTATTGGAGACAATTTATTCAAAAAAGAGTCAAAGAGAGTCAAAGACAAACAATAAACACCGTATTTAAAATATACGTTAAGTCAAATAATAGAGAAAAATGAATAAATGACTTGAATTATAGTTGAGTGAATAAAGGGTAAAAGTGTTTATTATTAAAATATCACTAATTCATATATTTTTTCGAAGGAAAAGAGACCGTAATGTGATAAGATTTTGTACACGTGTGGGACAATACTTGCAGCATGACTCTTTTAAGGGTAACTTTTTGTTTTTCTAGAAGTAACATTTATTTGCGAAGAGCTGTTTATGCTTTTATTTCCCATTTGTGATTTAATTATTATTTATATAAGCAAATTGGATAAAATGATTTAGACTATGGATGTCTTTTTTATCATTGAAAACTGAAGTCTCATAACTGAACAGCCGCCTGCAAAGAGAAGCATCATTTGCGCGGGCGGTGGTTTGGGGGTGACCGCACTCCCCCTTACTGAGTTGCTGGAACCCCGTGGGTTGGGGACGAATCCACGTTCATCTGTGACGTCTAAAGTACAAAGAAGTAGCGTGGATATAGAGAAAAGGGTGCCAGCTCAGATGTGACTTCGTCAACTGAAGGTGGCTCAAAAATGCTTGGTGATGGGCAAGTGTTCCAAACGCTATAAGTATACCCTATGTTAAGGTCCAGAGAGGGCATCGCTTACACAGCTATGTATTCATTCATTTGTTGTTGTTACTAATGACACTTGGACAAGTCAAGCTCGCTATGTCTTGTCTATGCGAATTTAAGTCAATTGGAGCGTCTTTCGTTTAATATCAGAGCACCGTGAAGGAGAAAATACGACTTTGCTCTATTTAAACCTTCCGATAGATGGCACGACCAGAGAATCCACTCCCTCAATTTTGACATTGATCTGAAGGGGGAAGAAATTTTCTCCAAACCATTGCACCCATGGTAACTGCTCAACGACCGACCGACCACAGGGCTTTCGATTCCACAGATTTAACGAGCACGTATATCGCATGTCCTCGGTGGTCTTTAGTGGCACTGGGAATCGAACCCCACCCTTCCGGAAGGAAGGCGGATGTCCTAATCACTAGGCTACCACGGCCCAATGTGTATTTATAATTAAAAGCACCGTGTTTCTTTAATTATATATAAATAAAAATTATTTAAGATAATTAAATATACAACTAAATAAATAATAAAATGATAAATATTAAGCAAATCACTAGAATTTCATGATTTGAGTATTAGTTTTCCTTAAATTCATGTTCATTTTTTATATTCTTAATAGTATAACAACAAAGATTGCTTAGTCTTAATTTTTTTTTAATTATAATTCTCTATTTTTGGAAGGAAATTGTTACTCATCCGTTCATAAAATAATTTCCTTACTGCTGCAATATTATCCAAGAAATGAGATTTCGCTTTTTGTGAGTAACTTTTGTTTTCTTAAATATCCTGGAATTTTAATCTTAGTGAATTTTTATGATTGCCGCATTAGGTAACCATAATACTGTGTAGTCACACAATGTTTTTCAAAAATTTAAAGGCTCTTAAATAAATAAATTTCACGTACTTTTAAATTTTACGGAGAATAAAGGCTCAAAGATGTTATTTGATCTTTCGTGCTGGGGCAAGATGACTTGTAATATGACGCTAGTTTGATATATTCCTCCTGGTAAAAACGAAAAAAATTTTTTTTCGTTTTTACTAAAAGGCTTACGATTTTTTCGTGATGTTCATTTGGCAGTCTTGGTTTTTAAGTGCTTTAAAAATCCTAGAGAACATTTACTGCGGTCTTTGATCGCTGAAGTCTTTGATCGACTTTTGACATCGCTGAAGATCGTGTCACTTAGATGTATATATTTGAAGAGTTAAATGATATTTTAAATAAAAAATATTGCCACTCGCTTTGTCTAGTGGTCAGAGTGCCTGACTACGGATAGGGAGCTCCTGGGTTCGAATCCCGGTTCGGGCCTGAATGTACTTTCTCTCTCTATCTATCCTATCTTTGTCCTTTCCTTGTATGAATGAGGTGTGAATGGTTGCCTACCCTATAAACGGGTCCCTATGGCATGTGTGTACTGGGGAAGTCGGACTCCACACCAAAATAGGGTTCAGTTGGAAAAGTGGTGCAGCGCACCCCATATTGCCAACCTAGCTGGCACACGACAACAACAACAATAAAAAATGTTTCTACAAAATTTTACAAGATATAAACTTTGAATTAAATCAATGTGTTGATAATTTAGAAGTAGGGAAGGAGCAGAAGACCCCAAAATACTTGACTTGCCATTTTCAGAGGTATCACTTCACATGGAAGATATTGGGACTATGATTTATTTAACATGCCTCAGAGTGCCTCAACACACTTTTAGAGAAAACAGCGGTATAATCAGGATTCAAAATTACTATTTTTCAACAATGAGAATGATGTCCTAACTAACCAGGCCACCAATGCTTTTCAATCACGATAGACATTATTACAATATAGGAATTATAAGAACTATTTAGATATACGCCATCACAATAAGAGTATAACCAGTTTTGCACAATTGATTTATACTATTCCGCTGTAATCATGATTGTAACTATTTAGATAACTTCACTCTCAGTTACAATAACAGAACGGTATCACTAGTGTGATGATTAAGCAAATCTTCAATTCGTCAAAAGAAACATTGTTAATATTATGACTAGTGATACTTAATCTAATTACAAGGGCTGAATTGTTATTATTGTAATTATTTAGTCATACTCCTTCCAATCACAACAGCAGCGCGGTCACTATTGGAAACATTTAAAAATACTTCAGCTCTTCACACAGTATTAAATAGTCACTATTGTGAGTATCTGGTACTATTCCATCCAATTACTATAGTAGCAAAACTACTACAGCAACTATTTAGAAAAAGCTTAAGCCAATCAGGATAATGAGAGGATCCCATGTGTGTGACTGTTTATCAGCATTTCAATCAGTGAAAATTATAATTGCTAATATTACGAATGCTTAGAGCAATACGTAATTCAGTCACAATATGACATTATTGTGACCATTTAAATTAATTATTTACTCAATTATAGTTGTAACATGGCAACGATTATGACTGTTCACAGCATATTTGATGAACAAAGCATTCAACGAAATATCGTCGCTTTGAATGTATCGATATATTATCCATCCTATTTTTTCCAATAGCGGGCACAAGAGGGTTAAACCCTATGCCACATCAAGGCCAGAGACTGCTACTCATTTGTGGTTACCCAGCGGGCACCTGTGAACCAAGTCACGGAGGCGAGTAGCGTTACCCGCACCATAACACCACAAACCCGTTTATAGGGCGGGCCACATGCATACAACAACACAGAAGAAAGGACAGAGAGAACAGAGAAGGAAAGAAACATCCATGCTCGAACCGGGATTCGAACCCGGGACCAATATCTCAGGAGTCAGGAACGCTAACCACTCAGCCAATCGGTCGGCATTTTCTATCCTTAGTATAACTGAAAAAATGTGTTCACATAGAATAAAATTGTAAGTTATTTTACCATTTCAGAAATCGTCACTTCATTATGTTGTTGTTGTCGTGTGCCAGCTAGGCTGGCAACAAGGGGTGCGCTGCTCCATTTTCCCAACTGAACCGTATTTTGGTGTGGAGTCTGACTTTCCCAGTACACACATGCCATAGGGACCTGTTTGTAGGGTAGGCAACCATTTACACCTCATTCATATAAGGAAGTGACAAAGACAGGATAAATAAAGAGAGACAGTACATCCAAGACCAAATTGGGATTCGAACTCAGAACCTCACTATCCGCGGAGGCAGGGACACTAGAAAAGTTGGGTGGCGTCATTTCACCATAATTCAATGGAAAGAACTCTGTCCCAGTGATTCCCTGCAGTAATTTATTGTGCAGTTCTGTTACTTAGAAAAATTGCCAATAATAATTCATAATGGCGTAAGTATACAAATTACTGATCAGAACTATAAGCCAAGAGGGCACTTATTGATATTGACAAAATGATTAATTTTTGAAGCTCATATTTTTAGTAATAAATATATAATGAATCGCTGTTGTTGTTGCTTATGACATTTGGACAAGCCATGCTCGCTATGCCAATTTAACTCAATAGGGAGCGTCTTTCGTTTTAATCAGAGCACCAGAAAGGTGAATGTACGTCTTTACTCTTTTTTAAATCCTCCGATAGATGGCACCAGCAGAGAATCCACTCCCTTAATTTTGACATTGATCTGAAGAGGAAGAAATTTTCTCCAGACCATTGCACCCATAATAACTGCTTAACGACCGACCGACTACAGGATTTTTGATTCCACAGATTTAACGAGCACGTTTATCGCATGTACTCGGTGGGTCTTTGGCGGTATTGGGAATCGAACCACGTCCTTCTGGATGGAAGGCCGATACCCTAACCATTAGGCTGCCAGTATAGTTTGCCTTCAAATCACTTATGTATTACTTTCAAAATAAATTTTAATTAGGAAAATACGAAATTATATATAAATTGGTATGTTTAATATTTTATAAATGAGAAACATTTTTGCCAATTTAAAATCTAATCTAATTAATATGCAGGTAGAATTTAAGTTTGTGTTCATTATCCTAAAATTTCTTAGAAACATGTTCATTTTATTAGAAAAAAACATAAAAATTAATTTGCAGCAATACTAAAATTAAAATTAAAAATATATACTAAAAATATTCAATCACAAAATGAAATTCACAATTATTTTGGTACAAGTTTATTATACATGTTCAAACAAGAAATGAAAAATATTGATGAATACTTCCCGAAAGTTTCATTTCCGGAATTTTAAAGGGGGAATTTCTTTTTATATTCGATTGAATAAAATTTGAAACACGAGTGTCAAAAATTATTCCTCCAGAACCGCATAAAACGTCACAAAGTCAACAACATTTCATCCGTCTCTTTGTTTATGGGATGCATTCGAGTTTTGTTTTCTCTTTCTTCCCGGGACACATTGGATTCACTTTTCGGAATGGCTTCTCCTTTATTTCCACCGCCCTGAATGCAATCGTTTGCATAAGTATGCATAAGTGCCTCCTTATCAATCCAGTTCCTGTCTTGTGTTTTGCACTTGGAAATAACAAATTGTTTTGAATATTACTTGCCGGCAATTAAACATTTCGTTTAGTTTCGTAGAATGTTTCTTGACTTTTATGGATTGGCAACTAGGTTTAAGCAAATCTTTAAATTTAAAAGGACGCTTTTATAAAAAAATACACAGCTTTAAAGCTTATAATATAAAATGAAAAATGTTGGTTTTGAATAAGTTCCATTTTTATGTAAAATATAAATAATTTATTTTAATAAATAATAATAATTATAAGTATTATATTATATTATTATTTTATTTATTATATATATTTTTTATTTATTATTCATTTTTTATATATTATACACATTTATTATATATACATAATTAATGTAATAGAAATAAAAAAATAATAAAAATAATAAATAAATAATTAAAAATAAAATAAATAAATAAATAAATAATAATATTAAAGAAAAATAAAAAATTCGAATTTCATAATTCAAATTAGAGTATACATAAAAATTTAACATTAAATATAAATTTAAAAAAATTCCTTCTTTTCAATCTTAATCCAAGTTTAAATGAAAGTTTAATGCAACTAAAGGATATTTTAATTTTTATAAAATTCATTGAAAAATATGATACAATGTAATGATATTTTTAAATACACGTAAATTAAGAAATATTGCATTGAAATGGGATGTTTCAATTGCTTAAAGCTTATATAGCTTTTAGTTCTTGAACAATTATAGGAAATAGTACCTTGTAAATTTTATGATTTCTTTTTTCTTTATAAATAATTCAGCTTCTATTATTAGAAAGTAATAACTAGCAATAACTAAATGTAATTTGTATTGAACAAAAATTTAATATTATTTTTATGAAAATAAAAAGCAACTAATTTTTTAGTAAATGCACTTTAAAACTTACGAAATGTTTTTTAAAAACTTACTTGAAAGTTAGAATATTTACTTCTAGGGTACAGTATGAAACATATTTAAAAACATTTTACATGTAAATACGAAATTTTTTTATTTTCTGTTGTAATCATGTACATTACAATAACTGTGTTTGTTATTAGAAAAGCTTATTTGTGACAAGTTTTATAATAAATATGCCAATATCACAAAAATTAAGCCAAAAAATAAACGTTCTATTCATGTATAATTAAAACTTTTTAGCACTCCAATAATAAATTAAAATTGTTAAGTGATTATGATGATAATTAATTTACTATTCAATTTTAAATTGATTTAAATAATTAATTCAACTTAAAATTTATTTAGTGTACCGAATTGTGTTAAATAATGCATACTCTTATAAGTCACATATAATTATATATAAAACAAATATATGAACAAATAGAATTTTTTAGTGGTCTTATTCATAATACACTTATATACAAAATATGCTTTCGGAATCTTTTTCACACATCAAAAATTGCCAATTGTAGTGTCGAAAGTAATCACCTATTTTTTTCGATTAAGATAAAATAGGGCCACAGAAATTTTTTAATATTTAATATATATCCTTTTCAAACTTTCAAAATTCATCCTTCAAACATAATTCAGCAATATATATATGTATATATATATATATATATGTATATATATATATATATATATATATATATATATATATATATATATATATATATATATATATATATATATATATATATATATATATATATATATATATATATATATATATATATATATATAAAGTTTCTGTATTATTTTGTTTACTCTGTTAGTATCTTAATAATCATCAAATACTTCGGATCCAGTTTTTAAAAAACTGAACAGTTTTTAATCTTGAAGCATTGTCTTAAATTTTTCATTCAAGCTAATAAATTTCTATGGTTACCGACACACACAATAGTTCTTAATCTTAATAACTACTTCAAATAGATGTCAAACATTCATGTTTAAGAATTTAGGTAGAGATGATATCTACTTAATGTCTATCTAAATTCCTTTAGGCAGATTTTTAACAACTGAAACTCTTTCTGTTTTTACGCTGAAAAAATCAGGTTAAATAAATAATGTTATACTCTTGAAGCAACTTGTGTGAATAATAAAACAATTTCTAAAGTAGGCAACTAGCCAATTGTTGAAATAAAAATATTTTTTCATCTAAATTTCTTATAATTTACATAATAGTTTTATAAATATTTCTGAAGGGCAATAATACACAAACATATGCATAGATGCCATATAATTTTGCACTCCAAATTCTGAGTATTGTGATATTTAGACGGATTTTCTTGTTTATCTATAGTAATCATGTTTTTTTTACGTCATAGAGATGGAGACCTATAAAAATAATGCAGAAAATTCTTGTTTGGTAACCCTAGTATTTACGTCCTTGTGAGCCGTCACAATACGTCATCTTGGGCAACATTTCTTCGTCGCCAAAAATTCAGAATTTGGGATACTGGATTATACGGCATCTGTACCCAAACACTATATATATATATATATATATATATATATATATATATATATATATATATATATATATATATATATATATATATATATATATATATATATATATATATATATATATAAGGAGAAAGAAAGGATTCTCATCAATATTATTACAATATTACTTATTAAAATTTAATTAGTAATTCAAACAAAGTAAAAATTGAAGTTTACCTATAATTTTTTTAAAAATAAGTGCATTTATATTGGCTTAAATATTATTGCAATATCATTTTATCAATTTGAAAATTTGTCATTCATTTTTTTGGAGTTCTTAATTCGCGAAGAAGAAAGGTAAAAAATTTACAGAATGATGAAAAAGAAAGCTCATATGGAAGATTTTTCTTCAACAGGAATGAAAGACTAAGGTATAAAGTTAGAAAGCTAATAGACCGATAAAGGTAGTAATTTTTCAAAATTGAAAAACAATTTATGATAAAAAAGAATAGGGTTATAAATGAATAGAATAGACAATTAAGATGAAAATGGAGAAGAGAGTTTTGTAATATAATATTTTGGAATTTTTTTCAACCAGGGAAGTTACTCAGTCCACAAGTTTAAATGTTTGTTTCATAAAAGCTATCCATAATAAAATAAGAAGACCTGGAAATTACAGTGCAACGAAATTGGCTTAATCTCAGTTGCTGCAGAGGCACAGATTAGATAATTTGAACTTCAATTAAGATGTGCATGTGTACAAATAATTTTTGAAACAAAAAAGTGGAGTTTAGATGAATCAAACAGGATTCGAACTCACTACCATCCAACAATGAGAATGACCCTAACCGACCAGGCCCCCATTTGCTTACATACATAGCGAGGCAGAGACCCTCGGACTGTACAATACGGTTAACGGGTTTGGAATACTCACACATCACCAGGGGCCTCGTTATTTTGAACCAAGGTCAGGTGACGAGGTCACACTTGAATTGACACTCTCCTCTTCCCATCCACCCCACACCAGCAGAAGGACTTTGCACGTGACAATGAGCTCGGATACCTTCCTAACTAACGGAGGTCCTGCAACCCAGGGAGAATAGATATGGTCACCCTACCAATCACTGCCCTCGGCAGATGATGTTTCATTCTGCTGATCTTAACGGGCGACGTAAGACTACTGAGCCACTGGAACTCAAGCAAGTGGACAGCAGGACGCAGTTTAATTATAATGCTCAAGTGCTTTTCTTGATCATCGTCGCTTCACTTCTGTCAAGTAGATTTTATCAGCGGTTCAGGCACAGTTAAAAGTTAAATGACTTCTCATTTCCTGTGGTTATAGCAACAATTAAGAATGAATATGTTTTCATTGGAGAGCAATGCTTGAGGTTGCAATCTATTTCAGTTTTACTCTACCAACTTAGATGATTTTTATTTAAGCAAATTAATTATTCTATAGCCGCCCACCCTGTCTAGTGGTCAGAGTCCCTGACTACGGATAGGGAGGTCCTGGGCTCGAATCCCAGTTCGGGCATGGATGTACTATCTCTCTCTATCCTGTCTTTGTCCTTTCTGTGTATGAATGTGTAATAAATAGTTGCCTACCCTATAAACGTGTCCCTATGGCATGTGTGTACTGAAGAAGTCGGACTCCACACCATAATAAGATTCAGTTGAAAAAGTGGAGCAGCGCACCCTATATTGCCGGCCTAGCTGGCACACGACAACAATAACAACAACAATTATTCTATAAATATAAAAAATACAGTTGGACTTTTTTTTCCAATTTAAATTTATTTAAATGAAATTAAACAAAGCAGAAAATAAAAACTTTTAAGTATGCAAATAATTATAACTTGGTCAGTGGTGAATTATAGTTGGCAAAGGGATCGTTCTCGTTATCGGAAGGTAATGAGTTCAAATCCCGATCCGATGTTCTCAATGTGAAGTGATACCTCTGGGGATTTCAAGTCAAGTGTTGTTGGGTATTCTTCCATGCTGTGAAATGAAGAAGACCCATTTTCAGGGCTGCGATGGCACACCCAATGGGTGCCCCGCTCTGTAGGGTGCAGTCACCCCTTGTGGCATTGAAAGGGGAGATCATAGTGGCCACGGGCATTACATAACGACATCATTATAACTAAGTATTGATTCAAATTTGCAAAAATATTGTGTTCAGTAAACAAAGGGACTACACATAAAAATTCAAAACTAAATAATCAGATATAGCTAATGGTAAGAAATTAGATTTAAATTCAATTTCTTTTCCTCTTTTATAAAGAAAGTTATTAAAATTTAAACCTGATGAAATAAAATTGTCTCCTACTTTTTTTATCTCACTCTCTATGTAATCTTATCAAATGCATCTCACTAGAATAAGCTAAGATTATTTATCATAATTAATAATTTAACACTTGTATACATTCTGCAGATAGAATTTTCGTAAATTTAAATAGTTCTATATATCAAAAGAATCATAAAGAATCATATTCTCTGATATATATATATATATATATATATATATATATATATATATATATATATATATATATATATATATATATATATATATATATATATATATATATATATATATATATATATATATATAACTGTTTTCATGATCGACGGCCCTGGGGTGTGTGTAAATATAAAAAATAAGTGTAAATATATATATATATATTTACACTTATTTTTACAAGTTAGTCAACTTATTATTCCTTCTTCAAAAATTAAGAGAAAAAAGTTGCGAAATTTTTGAAAATATTTTGATATGATCATAGACATGACCCTATGTGACATCACAATTGTATTATCGATTCTCATATATAATGCAAACTCCCTAAATACCGTAAACACAATAAATTATAAGAATCTTATCAAAACTGCTCCTACGATTACTTTTATCCAAATTGTGCACTCATTGCCTATTCGTTGCACTGGTTATTAAAAAACTTCATAATGATTCATTAGACGCAAGCGATTAAAGAAAATTTGAAGACAAGTAAATTGTTGTCAATATGTGCGACGCTCTGATCACAGGACTAAAGGAAATGAATGAGGGCTCCGATTGTTGCGTCGCTCCGTTATGATGGAGCGGCTAATTATAGCTGCCGAAGGAACTATTCATAAACTTGGGAAGTGCCCAAACTTCACAACGCTAGCTCATTTTTCTCAAAGCTTTAAAAAACGCACAAACATCGAGACTTCACACCTCATTAAGAAGACCACAAGAGCTCTGCTCCAGAAAACAAAACTGGAAAGAAGAGCATGAAAGTTCTCATTTTATGAAGCAATTTAAAACTAAATATTTAGTAGATGTGAAAAATATTTTAACATAAATTACTTAATTATTACCTAATAGATTTGTATGATATATATATATATATATATATATATATATATATATATATATATATATATATATATATATATATATATATATATATATATATATATATATATATATATATATATATATATATATATATACCAGTTACGTAGGATCAAATCTACCATAGCTGATGTTCTGGAGTAAAGAAATGCCAGCTCAGATGACCTACTAGTCACTTAGGTGTGGTTCAAACTTGCGAAAAGATTAGTTGAGATTGCAGGATTTCAATGGTTGGCATAGAAGTTAAAAATAAAAACCATTTCAATTTATTTCTTCGTAAATAGTGTACATACATCTTTATTTTTGAATTAAATGGTGTTATTAAAAATATACATCACATTTTATAACAAATACTTTTTGTCGGTAATATTTTGATTTGCTTAATGTAATAGACATAGACAGTAGTATGAAACAAAATGACATACGAACCCAAGTATAAATCTGAATTAAAAATATAAATTTAAAATTTTCATATGGAAATAATATTTAATTCGAGAGACTTACAATAAAAACGCCCACACATACATAGAGGAATAAACTTATGTAATTGAAACTGTTGTAATATTTGATTTGCCACGAAAAAAATTACACTTTTATAATAATTTATACAATACACTA
>JAJQOW010000332.1:0-131527 GCA_037975125.1 Latrodectus hesperus | reverse complement strand
GTAGTACGGTATTGCAAAGAGCCATTTAACATAATGTGCGCATAATTATTCTCTTTACTTTCGAATTCCACGGATGTATTGATGAATTATTCAAATGTGCAAATTAAAGAGATATTTCACCACTTTTCAGAATATTTTCTTCTCATATTCCATTTATATCGATCTCAAATCTTCAACTAATATTGATTTACAAATTAAAATTGTTATTTCAAAATTCACTTGAAATTAAAATCTTTTCAATTGTTAATTTTGAAAGAAAGTACTCTATTGTTTAACTTTTTTATATAATATAAAATTTTCTTTTTATTAACATAATTGAAATGCTGATTGAATTTTTTAAACTGAGAATCGGAATACTTTTAAGGGATAATATAATAATGTAGTATCATATCTTGATACATATTAAGTTGATATATATTAAGTTTAAACTAAAATGAAAAATTAATAAATCATTTTGTATTAAATACAACTTTGACAAAATTTTCGATTTATCATAGTTATTGCCTGGTTATTGAAAACTATGCCAAGTATGCCAATTCAGTAGCCAGCATTCATTCATTTAATAAAACCCCGTAGCATCTTTTTAACAGTTAAAATAAAAATGAAACGGCATGTTCAAAATGATTTAAAGTTTCGAACTGTTAAAAATCCACACTAAAAAATTTTAAATTTTGATAAACCATTTAATGCTTTTCATAAGCTATTGACCATTTTTTCAACTAATCAACAATGCGCTTTTAATTCATTGAATTTTATTGAGAATAACATTTTCAGATGTTTTATTGCTTAAGTAAAATGTTCTAATCGTGAATTAATCATTTATTAGGCGTCAACGTTTGTCCATGATCAACTATTGACTCACTTTTACTGCTATAATAAACCTCATTTCTTTTTTCTGTATATATATTGAAAAAAGCATTTCCTATTGTTGTTGCACAAATTATTGATAAAATATATACTTGAACTGAAACACTTGCTTATAAATGATTGTAACAATTATTTAAGTTTCTTATTATTCAACAAATTAAATTAAAAGTGTTATTGATACAAAAGTTATTGCAAATTAATTTGATAATTGTATGAAGTTTCATTTGTGTACTTTTGGGAGCTTAACCCAAAGTTAGCTTGAACTCCAATAATTAATATCTTTATTGGATTATTAAATATATATATTATTTCATTGTATGTCAACAAAATTTTTCTAAAAATTGAAATATATTTAAAACCACAAATAAACATAATAACAATTGAAAGAAGGAATTACTTTCTTTTCCAATGTTGTTTGCATGTTGATCTAATTTCAATTAAAAAATAACGTTATTAATATTTAAATTTTGGTAATGAATCAATATTTGAATATAGAAACTCTTAATAGAAAATAAAATCAATATCTCAGAAATTGATGTATATGTTCACAGATTCCTATTTTAAGAATTTAATATGATTAACATCTCGCTTACAGTTACTTTGTTAGGAGTGTTGAAAAATTGAAAAATCGTTAATATCACATCGAACATCCCATTGCTCATCTCCAATGACTGATAAATGTTTAATATACCTCCCTAGTGATGCTTTTATCTAAGTTCACATTCAACTAAAGTGCACCGAGGATGTGCCGAAATAGCTCAGTTGGGAGAGCGTTAGACTGAAGATCTAAAGGTCCCTGGTTCGATCCCGGGTTTCGGCAAGTAGCTCTTATCCTCGGTAGTATAGTGGTAAGTATCCCCGCCTGTCACGCGGGAGACCGGGGTTCGATTCCCCGCCGGGGAGAGCGAAAATTTTTTTCGTGCTTTAGTGAAAAATCACTCAAGCATAAATTAATTTTTTAAAATGTGTTTTTTATTATTTTATTTTTATGTTGAATCTCTTTATAGTCTTTATCAGCTTTTATCAGCTGAATAGTCTTTATGAGCGAAACTCTCTCTAAACATGCATCTCCCTTTTAATAATGATCCATTATTTTTCAATATGTAGATCTTTCAATCGTGTGCTATCGGTAGGCCACAATGAGGCCATTGGAATGTGAGTTTTTCCCCTTTGAAAATGTTTTTCCGGTTGTCAAAATGTTTCAGAATTTGAATTTTACTTTGTCCTTCGCGCGCGCGTTGTAAGGCTACGCGATAAAGTAATTCACCCTTTACCGTAAGTAAAGTAAAACATGTAATAAAGTTATTGAATAAAATAAATTAATTGCCCTCGTAATTATCAGGTGTTAGAGAAATATTTGCCTTTATATGTAGTTATTATTTTTATTTACTTTTTTACAAATGTTTTAAAACTGCATCATTTTATCTCTAGCATTTTTTTATTTATCTTCTTCGGGTTTTTAATTCAAAATCAACCATTTTAAATAATCAAATACTTTAAATTTTAATCAAAGTAAGTTTTATATTGGCACTTAACATTAGTCGTAGCAAACAATTTGAATTTTTTATAATCGACGATATTCGGCAAGGTTAAGGTGGCATGTTAAATTAACTGCATTTTAGTTACGTGTCAAAAGTATTCTTGTACTAACCACGGCTAACTCAACTAAGATTTACAAACTAAAGAGGAAACTAAATCACTACACAATCACACCCGAAGTATGTATGAAAGTATTATCTACAAAAAAAGGTCACACCACTCACCTTTCCGCAATCCGCTTAGTTTTAATTAACTGTAATACATATAAATGTTCTATTTCCATCGAAATTTTGTCCAGTTTTGAACTGAGAGTGGCTGCACGGCATGTTTTTTTCTATCTAGTAAACAGAAGAGAACATTTGTTGACGATGGCGATGAATCCTGACAGTAACAAGAGGACACGCTGCTTTCTATCGAAACGGGGATCCATTACAGGGCGAAAGTAGGACTTCTTTCCTAGTTTTACATCCAAGTCTTTTAGGCATTCGAACCAGAGCCCACTGAGTCATAACCACCATACGGATTGGACGACATGGAATGGAGTAAATTTTTTTTTATTAGGATATCTGTCTTTGGCTAACTTAAAGCATATTCAACTACTTCCTCTTGACAATTAGATTACAGCTTTCACAATTTATACAGTAAATAACCATGATTTGAACCCCAAAATCGCTTATGCCGAGATGTTTACCTCTGCTTACTTCAAGAAGAGAGCTGCACAGTTCTCTTCTTTCGTTTTAAAATTGTCATTTAATAGTAATTGTTGGGAGTAAAAGAAAAATACACATGCTAATGTGAATCCCACTTTCTGGCATTTATTTTGCTTTTAATTTAAAAAATTCTTTTTTTTATCCAAGTTTTTGATAAATTGTTTTTTACTCTCTGAAGAGATTGAGAGTTTTCTGTTTTCTCAATACACCGCCGATCGGAAATAGATTGGAACTAGTATTAAACCCAGCATTCTTTCATAACTTCTTATTTAAAGGGAATTTTAAAGCTTCGACAACTCAATCCATTTTTTAGTCGTTTTACACGTGATGCCACATTCATAGTGTAAAGAGTTTTGAATAAAATTAAGTAAATAAATTATTTTTGTAAACTACAATTTTTACTCGAAAGCTAAATACACGTTTTGCACTAGAAGTCAGGGCCTGCAGATGCTAGTGGACTTATCCAGCTAGTGTTAACTATTCATAAGAAGTTAATAATCTGAAAAAATAGTTTTACACTAAGCTAGACTTAGTTTAATTGGGGTCCAAGGTGGAAATTTCTTTGGGCACCCCTTCTGTTTCGCGACAAAAAGCTTTCATTTGCCAGATTATTCTATTTGATTGACAACATAAAATAAACTTTCTATTCGAATTGCGGACCGCTCTGATGTAGGGGCCCTGAGCAACTGCCCATATGATCCTGCCTTAGTCATGCTCTGGTTTTACAGAAGAAATTTTGCAGAAAAATCAAGCTATATAGTGCTACAGACATGTCAATGAAAAGAAATTGCTTCGATGATACGTTAACAATGAATAAATGTTAAATGGACATATTAGTTTACTGTTGAGTTTACTTTTCTACAGTCATTTTTGTAAAGGCTTCATGTTATAGTTGCAAAATGAGATTCAATTACATCCAAATAAAGCTTTGAATAAGTGCGGTGACTTGAATGATTTATCCATGTGTCCAATTTTTCTCAATAAACTTATTTTACCGGCATTCTATTTGCACGATATTTTTTTTAAAATTAATATTTACTTCATTTACTGCATATTTTTATCAAATTTATACTTCTATTTTTATGTAAATTACACGTTTATATTTTCATAAATACTGATATTTACCTTTTCTTGCTTTTGTCTTATACCTTCGGATAAGTCGGTCTCAACCTTTTCTTACCTTTTTACATGAACACAGCAATGTATTACCGATATTTTTTTCGCCCTTTTAAGATAATATTTCTATTAATTTTAAACAGGACATTAATGATTAGGATTTCTGATACTTCACAATGTTAATCATCTTTCAAAAATTTTAATTAATTCAGGCATAAATAACATTAAGAATTTTATTTACAGATACGAGAAAAATCGGATGATTATTCAAATTTAAAAAGCTTTTCTCATTTGAATAAAACATGTTAATTTTCTGGAATAGTTAAAAGTCAGCGAATATTTATCACATTTTCTGGTTAAAATTTTTTTCATCTTAATTAGTGACATTAAGTTTGAACTCATGAAATTTACTCATAACCAAACTCAATAAGTTCTTTGCAAAATTGTTTATTTACAAATACAATTTTTCTGAAAGATTTTATGCAAAAATCTTATCTTAAAACGCTGTTAAGAATTAAAAGTACACAGGATGTAAAAATACTCAGTAGGTATTAAAAGTATACTTTTAATACTTTACAGAAGTAATATATTACTTTTGTAAAGTATCAGAAGCATATTACTTCTGTGAAATGTTTTTTAGCTATTTTATTTTTGAAATAAAATTAGGGAATTTGCAAGGAATAAAATGTACTGACAATATCAAACAAAGAAAAGTTTTAATGAAAACAAACTTCATTGGCAATTGTAAAATGTTCGTGCAAAATATATAAAATATTTGATTCAATATATTCAAAATTTTGAATTTTTTTTCCTCCTTTTAACAATAATTTTATTTTTCACTAACATTTGTCAATACATAAGATACCATGATCTACAAAATAACTTTTAAATTTAGGATATTACTGACGAAGTTTAACTTTGGTTATCAAAATTCTTGTGCATGAAATTTTTATACATTCATTAAATTTATAAGTTACTTCAATTTTAACAATTCATTAAAAATTATATTAGTGACATTTTTGAATTTGTTATCAACTGGTAGAGATTTATCAAAAATAAAAAAATATGCAAAATAATATTCACAAAGAATAAGTAATCTGCATTTAAATATTTATAAGTAAAAACCAGATTTTCCCTTTCAAAGAGATATGTATTAAAGCTTTATGTTATCTTTAAAACTTTAGACTCTGAAATTGCACATATGAAAGCAGTATCACATTTCTGATTTTAAATGAAACAATCCTCACCAGATGGCAGACAGTGTCATCGTTATAAGGACGGGACTGAATTAGAACACGAAATATCTGTTGGTTTTTGAAATTTAATACAGCTTGGAGAATATTTTTAATTTAAAAAATGAAAGTCTACAATTAAAACTACTTTATGTAGTATCAATTAAAACTAGTTTATTACTGTGTGTTTACTATTTATACATTATAGTATTTTCGTTTGGAATTAGACATTTTTCATATGTGAAGCCAAAAATAAATCATTCTAATTTTGAAAGTTTTTTAAGTTTATACAAGTAGCAGACTTTTGTTCAATTATTTTTGAGTCAGAACTAAATATTTAGTTCATTACACTTTTAACAATAAAATGTTAATAACAATGTATGTTTCCATCAGCTATACGTCGATATTTTCAAATTGAAATTAATCGAAAATAAATGCAGTCTTTTGCGAGATCAATGGATAAAAACATGAAAATTAGTTTTTTTTATCTGGTTATTCTCACCAGTGAACAAAATTAGATGCATATAATCAAACTCCACATACCTATAAAGTGCTCATTTCTGTCTAATGGTTATCTTGGAACTGCCCGGAATCACTGCTGAAGAACAGGTGGTAGGTATCGTGCTTCTGTATTCACATCTATCTATGTGGGTGCTCAAGAGTTTTCCGATTTTTTTACCTTGCGACATGTGATTGATGTCATTTGATATGACTCATGGTAAAAAGTACCAGCGCAAATAAGACGCGGAGGATGTTCAAATTCCCCACAATGAACTTTATTTTTGAAACTATCTGCTACTGGGATTCAAAATATCTATAAAGACCAAAATGGGTGTGTTTATCAGGCGTGTAACATTGCACATAAAAGTATTTCTGTAGACGACAGGCCTAACTTCGACTTCTTACAAAATTTCACTTGAAAAAAAAAATTCAAATATAAGAAAAACAACAATAACAACCACAAAAGAGCCTCATATGCGGGCAAATTTTTAATTAAATTCGTAGGAAAGATATGCGCAAATTGTTTTAATAAGATGCTCCTAGTGAATTGCAGTTAAAGTTATATATTGTAAGTTAAATTAAAATTATTTGCTTCTCTGAGATTTTTTTATATTGAAATATCTCAAATTGCGAAGGGCAGTTTTAAATGAATTTTATCCAATATTAACTCTCACAAGTTTATTGAGATTAATATTTTTTATTTCTGTAGATTATAGAAGGGCAGTTTTTAATTGGAGATTAAAGATATTTCCATAAACGCTTATTTATAAACGGTAGAAAAAAACTTGAGATTAAAATTTTGTTTGCCGTACAAATCAATTACTGAGTATTTCGTGCTTTATGAACTTTTTAGATACAAGAAATATATAAATAACAAAATTAATACAAATTTCATGGAACAGCACGAAAAGACATTTTGTACGATAAAATCTAAGCCGTAAGCTTTAATTTCTCATCTTGAAGAACATGATCAAGCTTATGTGGCGCCATCTTGCTAATACCTCATGAACGACTTGATACAAGGTAAAAAACAATTTGTGATTAACACTTGAAATAACATGAAAAATTAAATAGAATTATGTTTTTTCTATAATTTTTTTTAAATTTACAGTGACTTTTATTTTGTTAAAACCTACAGTCAAATACATTCATTGAAGAATTGTATATGTATTTATTATATAAAAAAAGACATTGCAAGCGATATAAATTGATGAACATATCTTATACTAAACGCATCGTTCAACATAATTATTTTACAGTTAGAAATAAATTAAGCTACAATTTGAAATATAGGTAATACATCAAAATATACATAGTTAAATAATATATACTATGTAGAAATGAAGAATATGAAAATAAAAATAATTTAACTTATTTATTATAATATTGAATTATGTTAATACATTAATTCGAACTAACAAAAAGCATACCACATAAATGTAAAAACAAGAGAGAATTAAATTGTTGACAATATAGAGTAACTTACAAAATTTTAAGAGACTGCATTTTCGCTCTAATATTTTGAAAAACTTCAATCCCTGCACCAAGTTCTATATCATTTGTCATTTTGATTTTTAAGAATTAATGCATAGGTTACTTTGGTAAAATATTTTTCCTTTTTTGACTAATTTCCAAATGCGCTTGTTTTATGCTTATTTTTTACCATGAATTAAGATCAAAACGCCTTACTTTTTAATAAATTAAAAAGTAGTTTTTAATAAATAAAAAAAGCAAAATAATAATAAAAAAAGACATATTCTTGGATTAAATCACTCCTTTTATTGTCGCTAGATGGCGCAAAACATTTTTCTGCTATCGACTTTAAAAATAATTAACTTTTTTTATTCTTTAGGACTTTAAATTTTTAAAATTATTGATATGAGATTAAATATTATCTAACGTTACTGATATAAAAATATGAAATAATCTGTTTACAAATGATTTCCAATAAAATTGAATAAAATTATATTGATTTACATTTTTTTAAGCTTTAAATACATTGTGTTAGGTAACATTTAATCATTAGACAATCAATATTCATGCCGACTGGCGAAAAATAAAATTTTGAGTTAAAATAACATTTTTTGACTAGAAATCCATTTTTTCATTTTATATATTCTAGATTTTTTTCATAAATAATTCTTAGCTTTCAAAGAGAATACGAGTTTTACTTTGAAATCGAAACTTCTCGAAAAAGCATATTTTAATCTTAAACTATAAAAGCAAATAATTTTTTTATTGACGTCAACAATATAAGTGAAATAATATTCCAAACATTTAATTGCGTTAATAATAATAATTAGTTCTCAAAATATAATTATCAAAAAGTCATATTTTGGTCTGTTTCGAATCTCGGATTTTTACTTTACTACTACAATACACATTTTTATCGTTAAGATCATTAAAAGCGTTACTTTTCCTTTATTTTTTCGATTGGTATAATTTCGATTTCATTTTTTTTTTGTTTATATCGAATATATTTTTGTGATTAGAAAGCTGGAATTGAATCGAAACACAATGCGTGAGGTGAATGAAATTCCTTAAGAAAAGTTTGTTGCTTGCTTGCAGTACTTTTCCAGATACCTACTTCTACTGATGGAAATGCAATAAAACACAATCAATTGTCTCAATGTTGAGCTGCGTCCGAATGACGAAATCGACATCTGAGCTGGCACTTCTTCACGCTACATCAAACCAGCAGAGGGACATTGGACCCCACGGAATATTGGGCGTGCATAGGCCCTCTCAGTTTGGCGGACCATAGAATGGATCACGTGTCTAGAATCTCTTATTACCTTGTTACGAGAACGATATCCTGCTCTTTACCAGGTCACCAGAACTAAAAAAAGCGATAATACTTCATAAATATTTAACTCCGTGGCATAGTGATATCACAGGGCTTTTGAGTTAATCAAAGCTTTTATTGAATAACGACAAGTGAACGTTGAGTTTTATGTATGCATGTATATTCAGGTGGGTTCTTGGGAGTTTTCCGAGTTTCCTCCCTTGCTGAGAGTGAATACCGCTCATTATCTATGAAAAATCTTTACCTAAGGCGATTTACGTGGGGATATTAAAATGACTTACAATAAACTTTGGCCGTTTAACAGTTGGAAATCAAAGTTGTTAAACATTAACCATAAGATTATTTTTTATTTGATAAGAAATAACTTAAATTAATTTCATATTTCATAAATGAAAGAATTATTATTGAATGTTTATTTATATTCATATCCAAGTAACAGCGAAATGCCAGAAATCGTAGTTTTACTCAATAAGCACCAAATAGTAAGGGGATCTAAAAAAAATGCTGCAAGATAGAAATTAAATGCCACTTTAAAAGAGACTGTTTCTTAAAAGTTTTTTATTTGTTTAATTAATCAAATTTTAAAGAAATCATAAAAACATTGTTATTTAACATCTTATATTGATCAAATTGTTGGAAAAAAAGCAGTCGTTTAATAATAGATTCCCCCTTAAAAGGTTATTGGGGACATTAGTTTCACTATCTCATTACAGATATAAAATGTGTTTGAAGAAAAATTAAATGCTGGTTTAAAATGCAATATTTCTCTCTAAATGTTTTTACTAATTTTAAAAAAATTCAAGGGTGAAAAAATAGTTAAATTTTATATCTAATTATAGATATTTTTATCCCATTTCGATGAAATTTCTGAAAGCAATTTTTCAATAGTCTTGTTTTAGAGAATAGTAGACAAATAACGTTATTAATAGACTGACCTATTATAATATAAATAATTATACAATATTGTCAGAAGGGAATTAAATGCTGGTTTGAAATTATTTTTTTTTACTTACTTTAAATTTAATGTTAAAAATATTCATAAAAATGACATTTTTGGAGCCCTATGCTTTATTTGAATGAACTTTTTGATAGCATTTTTCCCTTCTTATGATTTGAATGATTATATGAATATAATCACCACAAGTGCCATAATTTAATTACTTATTTATTTATTTTTATATTTGCTTATTAATATGTTAATTTTTTTCTATAATATTTAGTTTCTTCTTAATATTTCTTGTTTTTTATTGTTGTAATAATTGAAAAACATACATGAATATTATATATTACTATTATAATAAATTTTTAATGAATCGTAAAATACATTTTATATATACTTCCAAAGTAGTTTGTTGATTCAAAGAGATAAGAATAAAAAGTTTCATTTATAACCTTATTTTGACTGTAAAGTTAACTTTTCTTCTTTAAAATAATTTGGTGTTCCTAAACTGATTCTTTGAAACTGAAATTCAGTATTTATTTTAAAGATAAATGTCATGATTTATTATTTATTTTTTTATAATTTTCCATTGTTAAATTTTTTTATTAATTAAATATTTAAAATTTACAATTATTTAGGTTCAAAATTAGGATAATAATATTCATTGTAATATAATAACTAGAACCATATAAGTAGAATCATTCAGTCCTAGTTATGAAAAATATCTTGATTAGCTTTAAAAAATGTAAGGTAACCAAAAAACTAAAATATATTCAAGATTTACTGCATTAGTTAATCCTTCAAAAATTAAAAGATTTTAATTAATTATATTTTAGTTAAACAAAATTGACAATATTTTCCCCCATTGTCCAAAATAAGATTACTATAAATTATATGCTTAGAACATATTAAACTAAAGCAAGATGCTTAGAACGAATTGAATATCATTCGAACAATATATTCAAATCCGTAATCGAACTCCAAAATTATTACTTATTGTGTACTGTAAATAATATACGTTTTTGCTTACAGTATGCATTAATACAATTTTTGTTACAAACCTGAAATGTTAATAAAATTAATTCTATTAATACATGAATTACAATTTTTACATTTTTCCTGGACAAATTTTTGAATCGTTAATGTTTTCGATACTTGTCACAATTTAAAGCGTCATTTTAGGAGAATTTGTTTCTCATCGATAAATCTAACTTAAATCGATAAAGAAAGAACTACAATATGACGCATTGATTATTATTTTATTTTTAAATGATAAATTCGAAAATTTTTAGGATAAGGACAAATATAAACGATTTTAGCTATTTTTAAATTATTTAAGAATAACTATTAAGAAATAATGTCTTATATTAATTAAATTACCAATAAATGGATTGATAAAAAATGTGAACGTTTGTTAAAGTTGATCTTAAATCCATATAAGCGTTACTTAAATTGAATTTTTAGTATAAACTGTGAATGGTTCTTTAAAATAAAAATACAAAAATAATATAAAATCAGGCACAAGTAAATAATTTTCTTTTGTATATTTATAAGTAAAAATATTTTCTGAAAAAATTGCATTATCTATAGTATCTAGATGGTTTTTTTAGGCGAACAATTGTCTTCATGCTATTGATAAAAAAATAATAATAAATATTATAATTAAAACTTTTCTAAAATCTCATAATTAGAGTAGGGGTATTAATTTACAATTGCTTCAAAAATTCATAATTTGAAAACTTCCAATAATATTTTTTAAATTTGAATTTTCAATATATAACTTAAAATTTTCTCTTTACCTTTTGAATAAATTCCTACAAAAATTAATTTCATCGGATAATTTCATATGTTTATTTTAATCATAGTAATGGTGTATCGCTAGATTAAAATATAAAAGTATAAGGTGGGAGATAAGGAATAGCTTGAATAGAACTCTGCTTAGACATTTGACTTCTTTTGGATAACTATAATGTCAATAATTTAGATGTGTGATTCTTTTGAGACATTTGAGTAGTACTCGTATAAGAAAATTGTATCACAGAGTTGGATAACATTTGAAAAAAATGCTTTTATATTTCGCAGTAGTACGGTATTACAAAGAGCCATTTAACATAATGTGCACATAATTATTCTTTACTTTCGAATTCCACGGATGTATTGATGAATTATTCAAATGTGCAAATTAAAGAGATTACTTCACCACTTTTCAGAATATTAGTTCTCATATTTCATTTATATCGACCTCTAAAAATCTTCAACTAAAATTGATTTACAAACTAAAATTGTTATTTCAAAATTCACTTGAAATTAAAATCTTTTCAATTGTTAATTTTGAAAGAAAGTACCCTATTGCTTAACTTTTTTATATAATATAAAATTTTCTTTTTATTAACATAAATGAAATGCTGATTGAATTTTTTAAACTGAGAATCGGAATACTTTTAAAGGATAATATAATAATGTAGTAGCATGTCTTGATACATATAATTTATTAAGTTTAAACTAAAATGAAAAATTAATAAATCATTTTGTATTAAATACAACTTTGACAAAATTTTCGATTTATCATAGTTATTGCCTGGTTATTGAAAACTATGCCAAGTATGCCAATTCAGTAGCCAGCATTCATTCATTTAATAAAACCCCGTAGCATCTTTTTAACAGTTAGAATAAAAATGAAACTGCATGTTCAAAATGATTTAAAGTTTCGAACTGTTAAAAATCCACACTAAAAAATTTTAAATTTTGATAAACCATTTAATGCTTTTCATAAGCTATTGACCATTTTTTCAACTAATCAACAATGCGCTTTTAATTCATTGAATTTTATTGAGAATAACATTTTCAGATGTTTTATTGCTTAAGTAAAATGTTCTAATCATGAATTAATCATTTATTAGGCGTCAACGTTTGTCCATGATCAACTATTGACTCACTTTTACTGCTATAATAAACCTTATTTCTTTTTTCTGTATATATATTGAAGCATTTCCTATTGTTGATGCACAAATTATTGTTAAAATATATACTTGAACTGAAACACTTGCTTATAAATGATTGTAACAATTATTTAAGTTTCTTATTATTCAACAAATTAAATTAAAAGTGTTATTGATACAAAAGTTATTGCAAATTAATTTGATAATTGTATGAAATTTCATTTGTGTACTTTTGGGAGCTTAACTCAAAGTTAGCTTGAACTCCAATAATTAATATCTTTATTGGATTATTAAATATATATATTATTTCATTGTATGTCAACAAAATTTTTCTAAAAATTGAAATATATTTAAAACCACAAATAAACATAATAACAATTGAAAGAAGGAATTACTTTCTTTTCCAATGTTGTTTGCATGTTGATCTAATTTCAATTAAAAAATAACGTTATTAATATTTAAATTTTGGTAATGAATCAATATTTGAATATAGAAACTCTTAATAGAAAATAAAATCAATATCTCAGAAATTGATGTATATGTTCACAGATTCCTATTTTAAGAATTTAATATGATTAACATCTCGCTTACAGTTACTTTGTTAGGAGTGTTGAAAAATTGAAAAATCGTTAATATCACATCGA
Source organism: Latrodectus hesperus (assembly GCA_037975125.1). Lineage (NCBI taxonomy): Eukaryota > Metazoa > Arthropoda > Arachnida > Araneae > Theridiidae > Latrodectus > Latrodectus hesperus. Next base: position 118,233 of record JAJQOW010000332.1, on the reverse strand, counting down.
ACATCCCATTGCTCATCTCCAATGACTGATAAATGTTTAAGATATCTCCCTAGTGATGCTTTTATCTTTGTTCACTTTCAACTAAAGTGCACCGAGGATGTGCCGAAATAGCTCAGTTGGGAGAGCGTTAGACTGAAGATCTAAAGGTCCCTGGTTCGATCCCGGGTTTCGGCAGGTAGCTCTTATCCTCGGTAGTATAGTGGTAAGTATCCCCGCCTGTCACGCGGGAGACCGGGGTTCGATTCCCCGCCGGGGAGAGCGAAAATTTTTTCGTGCTTTAGTGAAAAATCACTCAACATAAATTAATTTTTTAAAATGTGTTTTTTATTATTTTATTTTTATGTTGAATCTCTTTATAGTCTTTATCAGCTTTTATCAGCTGAATAGTCTTTATGAGCGAAACTCTCTCTAAACATGCATCTCCCTTTTAATAATGATCCATTATTTTTCAATATGTAGATCTTTCAATCGTGTGCTATCGGTAGGCCACAATGAGGCCATTGGAATGTGAGTTTTTCCCCTTTGAAAATGTTTTTCCGGTTGTCAAAATGTTTCAGAATTTGAATTTTACTTTGTCCTTCGCGCGCGCGTTGTAAGGCTACGCGATAAAGTAATTCACCCTTTACCGTAAGTAAAGTAAAACATGTAATAAAGTTATTGAATAAAATAAATTAATTGCCCTCGTAATTATCAGGTGTTAGAGAAATATTTGCCTTTATATGTAGTTATTATTTTTATTTACTTTTTTACAAATGTTTTAAAACTGCATCATTTTATCTCTAGCATTTTTTTATTTATCTTCTTCGGGTTTTTAATTCAAAATCAACCATTTTAAATAATCAAATACTTTAAATTTTAATCAAAGTAAGTTTTATATTGGCACTTAACATTAGTCGTAGCAAACAATTTGAATTTTTTATAATCGACGATATTCTGCAAGGTTAAGGTGGCATGTTAAATTAACTGCATTTTAGTTACGTGTCAAAAGTATTCTTTTACTAACCACGGCTAACTCAACTAAGATTTACAAACTAAAGAGGAAACTAAATCACTACACAATCACACCCGAAGTATGTATGAAAGTATTATCTACAAAAAAAGGTCACACCACTCACCTTTCCGCAATCCGCTTAGTTTTAATTAACTGTAATACATATAAATGTTCTATTTCCATCGAAATTTTGTCCAGTTTTGAACTGAGAGTGGCTGCACGGCATGTTTTTTTCTATCTAGTAAACAGAAGAGAACATTTGTTGACGATGGCGATGAATCCTGACAGTAACAAGAGGACACGCTGCTTTCTATCGAAACGGGGATCCATTACAGGGCGAAAGTAGGACTTCTTTCCTAGTTTTACATCCAAGTCTTTTAGGCATTCGAACCAGAGCCCACTGAGTCATAACCACCATACGGATTGGACGACATGGAATGGAGTAAATTTTTTTTTATTAGGATATCTGTCTTTGGCTAACTTAAAGCATATTCAACTACTTCCTCTTGACAATTAGATTACAGCTTTCACAATTTATACAGTAAATAACCATGATTTGAACCCCAAAATCGCTTATGCCGAGATGTTTACCTCTGCTTACTTCAAGAAGAGAGCTGCACAGTTCTCTTCTTTCGTTTTAAAATTGTCATTTAATAGTAATTGTTGGGAGTAAAGGAAAAATACACATGCTAATGTGAATCCCACTTTCTGGCATTTATTTTGCTTTTAATTTAAAAAATTCTTTTTTTTTATCCAAGTTTTTGATAAATTGTTTTTTACTCTCTGAAGAGATTGAGAGTTTTCTGTTTTCTCAATACACCACCGATCGGAAATACATTGGAACTAGTATTAAACCCAGTATTCTTTCATAACTTCTTATTTAAAGGGAATTTTAAAGCTTCGACAACTCAATCCATTTTTTAGTCGTTTTACACGTGATGCCACATTCATAGTGTAAAGAGTTTTGAATAAAATTAAGTAAATAAATTATTTTTGTAAACTACAATTTTTACTCGAAAGCTAAATACACGTTTTGCACTAGAAGTCAGGGCCTGCAAATGCTAGTTTACTTATCCAGCTAGTGTTAACTATTCATAAGAAGTTTATAATCTGAAAAAATAGTTTTACACTAGGCTCGACTTAGTTTAATTGGGGTCCAAGGTGGAAATTTCTCTGTTTCGTGACAAAAAGCTTTCATTTGCCAGATTATTCTATTTGATTGACAACATAAAATAGACTTCGAATTGCGGACCGCTCTGATGTAGGGGCCCTGAGCAACTGACCATATGATCCTGCCTTAGTCATGCTCTGGTTTTACAGAAGAAATTTTGCAGAAAAATCAAGCTATATAGTGCTACAGACATGTCAATAAAAAGAAATTGCTTCGATGATACGTTAACAATGAATAAATGATAAATGGACATATTAAAGTTTACTGTTGAGTTTACTTTTCTACAGTCATTTTTGTAAAGGCTTCATGTTATAGTTGCAAAATGAGATTCAATTACATCCAAATAAAGCTTTGAATAAGTGCGGTGACTTGAATGATTTATCCATGTGTCCAATTTTTCTCAATAAACTTATTTTACCGGCATTCTATTTGCACGACATTTTTTTAAAAATTAATATTTACTTCATTTACTGCATATTTTTATCAAATTTATAATTTAATGTAAATTACACGTTAATAATTTTTATAAATACTGATATTTACCTTTTCATGCTTTTGTCTTATACCTTCGGATAAGTCGGTCTCATCCTTTTACCTTTTTACATGAGCACCGCAATGTATTACCGATATTTTTTTAGGGAATTCGCACTTTTAAGTTAATAATTCTATTAATTTTTAACAGGACATTAATGATTAGGATTTCTGATACTTCACAATGTTAATCATCATCTTTCAAAAATTTTAATTAGTTCAGGCATAAATAACATTAAGAATTTTATTTACAGATACGAGAAAAATCGGATGATTATTCAAATTTAAAAAGCTTTTCTCATTTGAATAACAAGTTAATTTTCTGGAGTAGTTAAAAGTCAACGAATATTCATCACATTTTCTGGTTAAAATTTTTTTTCCATCTTAATTAGTGACATTAAGTTTGAACTCATGAAATTTACTCATACCCAAACTCAATAAGTTATTTGCAAAATTGTTTATTTACAAATATAATTTTTCTGAAAAATTTTATGCAAAAATGTTATCTTAAAACGCTGTTAAGAATTAAAAGTACACAGGATGTAAAAATACTCAGTAGGTATTAAAAGTATACTTTTAATACTTTACAAAAGTAATATATTACTTTTGTAAAGTATCAGAAGCATATTACTTCTGTGAAATGTTTTTTAGCTATTTTATTTTTGAAATAAAATTAGAGAATTTGCAAGGAATAAAATGTACTGACAATATCAAACAAAGAAAAGTCTTAATGAAAACAAACTTCATTGGCAATTGTAAAATGTTCGTGCAAAATATATAAAATATTTGATTCCATATATTCAAAATTTTGAATTTTTTTTCCTCCTTTTAACAATAATTTTATTTTTCACTAACATTTGTCAATACATAAGATACCATGATCTACAAAATAACTTTTAAATTTAGGATATTACTGACGAAGTTTAACTTTGGTTATCAAAATTCTTGTGCATGAAATTTTTATACATTCATTAAATTTATAAGTTACTTCAATTTTATTAATTCATTAAAAATTATATTAGTGACATTTTTGAATTTGTTATCAACTGGTAGAGATTTATCAAAGATAAAAAAATATGCAAAATGATATTCACAAAGAATAAGTAATCTGCATTTAAACATTTATGATAAGTAAAAACCAGATTTTCCCATTCAAAGAGATATATGTATTAAAGCTTTATGTTATCTTTAAAACTTTAGACTCTGAAATTGCACATATGAAAGCAGTATCACATTTCTGCTTTTAAATGAAACAGTCCCCACCAGATGGCAGACAGTGTCCTCGTTATAAGGACGGGACTGAATTAGAACATGAAATATCTGTTGGTTTTTGAAATTTAATACAGCTTGCAGAATATTTTTAATTTAAAAAATGAAAGTCTACAGTTAAAACTACTTTATGTAGTATCAATTAAAACTAGTTTATTACTGTGTGTTTATTATTTACACATTATAGTATTTTCGTTTGGAATTAGACATTTTTCATATGTGAAGCCAAAAATAAATCATTCTAATTTTGAAAGTTTTTTAAGTTTATACAAGTAGCAGACTTTTGTTCAATTATTTTTGAGTCAGAACTAAATATTTAGTTCATTACATTTTTAACAATAAAATGTTAATAACAATGTATGTTTCCATCAGCTATACGTCGATATTTTCAAATTGAAATTAATCGAAAATAAATGCAGTCTTTTGCGAGATCAATGGATAAAAACATGAAGATTAGTTTTTTTATCTGGTTATTCTCACCAGTGAACAAAATTAGATGCATATAATCAAACTCCACATACCTATAAACTGCTCATTTCTGTCTAATGGTTATCTTGGAACTGCCCCGAATCACTGCTGAAGAACAGGTGGTAGGTATCGTGCTTCTTTATTCACATCTATCTATGTGGGTGCTCAAGAGTTTTCCGATTTTCTTACCTTGCGACATGTGATTGATGTCATTTGATATGGCTCATGGTAAAAAGTACCAGCGCAAATAAGACGCGGAGGATGTTCAAATTCCCCACAATGAACTTTATTTTTGAAACCATCTGCTACTGGGATTCAAAATATCTATAAAGACCAAAATGGGTGTGTTTATCAGGCGTGTAACATTGCACATAAAAGTATTTCTGTAGACGACAGGCCTAACTTCGACTTCTTACAAAATTTCACTTGAAAAAAAAATTCAAATATAAGAAAAACAACAATAACAACCACAAAAGAGCTTCATATGCGGGCAAATTTTTAATTAAATTCGTAGGAAAGATATGCGCAAATTGTTTTAATAAGATGCTCCTAGTGAATTGCAGTTAAAGTTATATATTGTAAGTTAAATTAAAATTATTTGCTTCTCTGAGATTTTTTTATATTGAAATATCTCAAATTGCGAAGGGCAGTTTTAAATGAATTTTATCCAATATTAACTCTCACAAGTTTATTGAGATTAATATTTTTTATTTCTGTAGATTATAGATGGGCAGTTTTTAATTGGAGATTAAAGATATTTCCATAAACGTTTATTTATAAAAGGTAGAAAAAACTTGAGATTAAAATTTTGTTTGCCGTACAAATCAATTACTGAGTATTTCGTGCTTTATGAACTTTTTAGATATAAGAAATATATAAATAACAAAATTAATAGAAATTTCATGGAACAGCACGAAAAGACATTTTGTACGATAAAATCTAAGCCGTAAGCTTTAATTTCTCATCTTGAAGAACATGATCAAGCTTATGTGGCGCCATCTTGCTAATACCTCATGAACGACTTGATACAAGGTAAAAAACAATTTGTGATTAACACTTGAAATAACATGAAAAATTAAATAGAATTATGTTTTTTCTATAATTTTTTTTAAATTTACAGTGACTTTTATTTTGTTAAAACCTACAGTCAAATACATTCATTGAAGAATTGTATATGTATTTATTATATAAAAAAAGACATTGCAAGCGATATAAATTGATGAACATATCTTATACTAAACGCATCGTTCAACATAATTATTTTACAGTTAGAAATAAATTAAGCTACAATTTGAAATATAGGTAATACATCAAAATATACATAGTTAAATAATATATACTATGTAGAAATGAAGAATATGAAAATAAAAATAATTTAACTTATTTATTATAATATTGAATTATGTTAATACATTAATTCTGACTAACAAAAAGCATACCACATAAATGTAAAAACAAGAGAGAATTAAATTGTTGACAATATAGAGTAACTTACAAAATTTTAAGAGACTGCATTTTCGCTCTAATATTTTGAAAAACTTCAATCCCTGCACCAAGTTCTATATCATTTGTCATTTTGATTTTTAAGAATTAATGCATAGGTTACTTTGGTAAAATATTTTTCCTTTTTTGACTAATTTCCAAATGCGCTTGTTTTATGCTTATTTTTTACCATGAATTAAGATCAAAACGCCTTACTTTTTAATAAATTAAAAAGTAGTTTTTAATAAATAAAAAAAGCAAAATAATAATAAAAAAAGACATATTCTTGGATTAAATCACTCCTTTTATTGTCGCTAGATGGCGCAAAACATTTTTCTGCTATCGACTTTAAAAATAATTAACTTTTTTTATTCTTTAGGACTTTAAATTTTTAAAATTATTGATATGAGATTAAATATTATCTAACGTTACTGATATAAAAATATGAAATAATCTGTTTACAAATGATTTCCAATAAAATTGAATAAAATTATATTGATTTACATTTTTTTAAGCTTTAAATACATTGTGTTAGGTAACATTTAATCATTAGACAATCAATATTCATGCCGACTGGCGAAAAATAAAATTTTGAGTTAAAATAACATTTTTTGACTAGAAATCCATTTTTTCATTTTATATATTCTAGATTTTTTTCATAAATAATTCTTAGCTTTCAAAGAGAATACGAGTTTTACTTTGAAATCGAAACTTCTCGAAAAAGCATATTTTAATCTTAAACTATAAAAGCAAATAATTTTTTTATTGACGTCAACAATATAAGTGAAATAATATTCCAAACATTTAATTGCGTTAATAATAATAATTAGTTCTCAAAATATAATTATCAAAAAGTCATATTTTGGTCTGTTTCGAATCTCGGATTTTTACTTTACTACTACAATACACATTTTTATCGTTAAGATCATTAAAAGCGTTACTTTTCCTTTATTTTTTCGATTGGTATAATTTGATTTCATTTTTTTTTGTTTATATCGAATATATTTTTGTGATTAGAAAGCTGGAATTGAATCGAAACACAATGCGTGAGGTGAATGAAATTCCTTAAGAAAAGTTTGTTGCTTGCTTGCAGTACTTTTCCAGATACCTACTTCTACTGATGGAAATGCAATAAAACACAATCAATTGTCTCAATGTTGAGCTGCGTCCGAATGACGAAATCGACATCTGAGCTGGCACTTCTTCACGCTACATCAAACCAGCAGAGGGACATTGGACCCCACGGAATATTGGGCGTGCATAGGCCCTCTCAGTTTGGCGGACCATAGAATGGATCACGTGTCTAGAATCTCTTATTACCTTGTTACGAGAACGATATCCTGCTCTTTACCAGGTCACCAGAACTAAAAAAAGCGATAATACTTCATAAATATTAGTTCTCCGTGGCATAGTGATATCACAGGGCTTTTGAGTTAATCAAAGCTTTTATTGAATAACGACAAGTGAACGTTGAGTTTTATGTATGCATGTATATTCAGGTGGGTTCTTGGGAGTTTTCCGAGTTTCCTCCCTTGCTGAGAGTGAATACCGCTCATTATCTATGAAAAATCTTTACCTAAGGCGATTTACGTGGGGATATTAAAATGACTTACAATAAACTTTGGCCGTTTAACAGTTGGAAATCAAAGTTGTTAAACATTAACCATAAGATTATTTTTTATTTGATAAGAAATAACTTAAATTAATTTCATATTTCATAAATGAAAGAATTATTATTGAATGTTTATTTATATTCATATCCAAGTAACAGCGAAATGCCAGAAATCGTAGTTTTACTCAATAAGCACCAAATAGTAAGGGGATCTAAAAAAAATGCTGCAAGATAGAAATTAAATGCCACTTTAAAAGAGACTGTTTCTTAAAAGTTTTTTATTTGTTTAATTAATCAAATTTTAAAGAAATCATAAAAACATTGTTATTTAACATCTTATATTGATCAAATTGTTGGAAAAAAAGCAGTCGTTTAATAATAGATTCCCCCTTAAAAGGTTATTGGGGACATTAGTTTCACTATCTCATTACAGATATAAAATGTGTTTGAAGAAAAATTAAATGCTGGTTTAAAATGCAATATTTCTCTCTAAATGTTTTTACTAATTTTAAAAAAATTCAAGGGTGAAAAAATAGTTAAATTTTATATCTAATTATAGATATTTTTATCCCATTTCGATGAAATTTCTGAAAGCAATTTTTCAATAGTCTTGTTTTAGAGAATAGTAGACAAATAACGTTATTAATAGACTGACCTATTATAATATAAATAATTATACAATATTGTCAGAAGGGAATTAAATGCTGGTTTGAAATTATTTTTTTTTACTTACTTTAAATTTAATGTTAAAAATATTCATAAAAATGACATTTTTGGAGCCCTATGCTTTATTTGAATGAACTTTTTGATAGCATTTTTCCCTTCTTATGATTTGAATGATTATATGAATATAATCACCACAAGTGCCATAATTTAATTACTTATTTATTTATTTTTATATTTGCTTATTAATATGTTAATTTTTTTCTATAATATTTAGTTTCTTCTTAATATTTCTTGTTTTTTATTGTTGTAATAATTGAAAAACATACATGAATATTATATATTACTATTATAATAAATTTTTAATGAATCGTAAAATACATTTTATATATACTTCCAAAGTAGTTTGTTGATTCAAAGAGATAAGAATAAAAAGTTTCATTTATAACCTTATTTTGACTGTAAAGTTAACTTTTCTTCTTTAAAATAATTTGGTGTTCCTAAACTGATTCTTTGAAACTGAAATTCAGTATTTATTTTAAAGATAAATGTCATGATTTATTATTTATTTTTTTATAATTTTCCATTGTTAAATTTTTTTATTAATTAAATATTTAAAATTTACAATTATTTAGGTTCAAAATTAGGATAATAATATTCATTGTAATATAATAACTAGAACCATATAAGTAGAATCATTCAGTCCTAGTTATGAAAAATATCTTGATTAGCTTTAAAAAATGTAAGGTAACCAAAAAACTAAAATATATTCAAGATTTACTGCATTAGTTAATCCTTCAAAAATTAAAAGATTTTAATTAATTATATTTTAGTTAAACAAAATTGACAATATTTTCCCCCATTGTCCAAAATAAGATTACTATAAATTATATGCTTAGAACATATTAAACTAAAGCAAGATGCTTAGAACGAATTGAATATCATTCGAACAATATATTCAAATCCGTAATCGAACTCCAAAATTATTACTTATTGTGTACTGTAAATAATATACGTTTTTGCTTACAGTATGCATTAATACAATTTTTGTTACAAACCTGAAATGTTAATAAAATTAATTCTATTAATACATGAATTACAATTTTTACATTTTTCCTGGACAAATTTTTGAATCGTTAATGTTTTCGATACTTGTCACAATTTAAAGCGTCATTTTAGGAGAATTTGTTTCTCATCGATAAATCTAACTTAAATCGATAAAGAAAGAACTACAATATGACGCATTGATTATTATTTTATTTTTAAATGATAAATTCGAAAATTTTTAGGATAAGGACAAATATAAACGATTTTAGCTATTTTTAAATTATTTAAGAATAACTATTAAGAAATAATGTCTTATATTAATTAAATTACCAATAAATGGATTGATAAAAAATGTGAACGTTTGTTAAAGTTGATCTTAAATCCATATAAGCGTTACTTAAATTGAATTTTTAGTATAAATTGTGAATGGTTCTTTAAAATAAAAATACAAAAATAATATAAAATTAGGCACAAGTAAATAATTTTCTTTTGTATATTTATAAGTAAAAATATTTTCTGAAAAGTTTGCATTATCTATAGTATCTAGATGGTTTTTTTAGGCGAACAATTGTCTTCATGCTATTGATAAAAAAATAATAATAAATATTATAATTAAAACTTTTCTAAAATCTCATAATTAGAGTAGGGGTATTAATTTACAATTGCTTCAAAAATTCATAATTTGAAAACTTCCAATAATATTTTTTAAATTTGAATTTTCAATATATAACTTAAAATTTTCTCTTTACCTTTTGAATAAATTCCTACAAAAATTAATTTCATCGGATAATTTCATATGTTTATTTTAATCATAGTAATGGTGTATCGCTAGATTAAAATATAAAAGTATAAGGTGGGAGATAAGGAATAGCTTGAATAGAACTCTGCTTAGACATTTGACTTCTTTTGGATAACTATAATGTTAATAATTTAGATGTGTGATTCTGTTGAGACATTTGAGTAGTACTCGTATAAGAAAATTGTATCACAGAGTTGGATAACATTTGAAAAAAATGCTTTTATATTTCGCAGTAGTACGGTATTACAAAGAGCCATTTAACATAATGTGCACATAATTATTCTTTACTTTCGAATTCCACGGATGTATTGATGAATTATTCAAATGTGTAAATTAAAGAGATTACTTCACCACTTTTCAGAATATTTGTTCTCATATTTCATTTATATCGACCTCTAAAAATCTTCAACTAAAATTGATCTGCAAACTAAAATTGTTATTTCAAAATTCACTTGAAATTAAAATGTTTTCAATTGTTAATTTTGAAAGAAAATACCCTATTGCTTAACTTTTTTATATAATATAAAATTTTCTTTTTATTAACATAAATGAAATGCTGATTGAATTTTTTAAACTGAGAATTGGAATACTTTTAAAGGATAATATAATAATGTAGTAGCATGTCTTGATACATATAATTTATTAAGTTTAAACTAAAATGAAAAATTAATAAATCATTTTGTATTAAATACAACTTTGACAAAATTTTCGATTTATCATAGTTATTGCCTGGTTATTGAAAACTATGCCAAGTATGCCAATTCAGTAGCCAGCATTCATTCATTTAATAAAACCCCGTAGCATCTTTTTAACAGTTAGAATAAAAATGAAATGGCATGTTCAAAATGATTTAAAGTTTCGAACTGTTAAAAATCCACACTAAAAAATTTTAAATTTTGATAAACCATTTAATGCTTTTCATAAGCTATTGACCATTTTTTCAACTAATCAACAATGCGCTTTTAATTCATTGAATTTTATTGAGAATAACATTTTCAGATGTTTTATTGCTTAAGTAAAATGTTCTAATCATGAATTAATCATTTATTAGGCGTCAACGTTTGTCCATGATCAACTATTGACTCACTTTTACTGCTATAATAAACCTTATTTCTTTTTTCTGTATATATATTGAAGCATTTCCTATTGTTGATGCACAAATTATTGTTAAAATATATACTTGAACTGAAACACTTGCTTATAAATGATTGTAACAATTATTTAAGTTTCTTATTATTCAACAAATTAAATTAAAAGTATTATTGATACAAAAGTTATTGCAAATTAATTTGATAATTGTATGAAATTTCATTTGTGTACTTTTGGGAGCTTAACTCAAAGTTAGCTTGAACTCCAATAATTAATATCTTTATTGGATTATTAAATATATATATTATTTCATTGTATGTCAACAAAATTTTTCTAAAAATTGAAATATATTTAAAACCACAAATAAACATAATAACAATTGAAAGAAGGAATTACTTTCTTTTCCAATGTTGTTTGCATGTTGATCTAATTTCAATTAAAAAATAACGTTATTAATATTTAAATTTTGGTAATGAATCAATATTTGAATATAGAAACTCTTAATAGAAAATAAAATCAAAATCTCACAAATTGATGTATATGTTCACAGATTCCTATTTTAAGAATTTAATATGATTAACATCTCTCTTACAGTTACTTTGTTAGGAGTGTTAAAAAATTGAAAAATTGTTAATATCACATCGAACATCCCATTGCTCATCTCCAATGACTGATAAATGTTTAAGATATCTCCCTAGTGATGCTTTTATCTTTGTTCACTTTCAACTAAAGTGCTGCGTGTATGTGCCGAAATAGCTCAGTTGGGAGAGCGTTAGACTGAAGATCTAAAGGTCCCTGGTTCGATCCCGGGTTTCGGCAGGTGCTCTTATCCTCGGTAGTATAGTGGTAAGTATCCCCGCCTGTCACGCGGGAGACCGGGGTTCGATTCCCCGCCGGGGAGAGCAATTTTTTCTTATAAAGTTAATTAATTATCAACTTCATTAACAACTAAAGAAAATATTGTTTAGCCACAATTAATAAACTACCAATTTTTTAAGGCTTTCTTAATGAAGTTATTGTTAAATTAAATTAGTATAACGCGTACAATTACGACGATGGCGTAATTTTATAGTTTTTTTTTATATAGTTAAGCGAAAAAATCAATAGTCCTGATGTAATACTGCTTAAATTTATATTACATTTATTATTATTGATTTTATTATCATTAAATATAAAATTACAAAATGTACGAAATTTGGTAGCAACGAATAGAAATTCCATTTAAAAGGATCCTTTTCTCCTATCATATTTATAATTAATTATGAGTATGATGGTGAAAAGCTAATCTTTTAATATATTTATAAGTTACATTTTAATTTTATTATTCTAAAAGTAATTTGCGTTATAATTCAGGATTTTTAATCTAGCGGCAATAAATAATTCAAGAAATAAATTTAAATTCCATGAAAGTTCGCAATAAAGTTTTTGTTGAATATTTTTTTGAATATGGGAATTTTTTTTTTTGCTAATAATACATACTTTTTTTATTACATTTAAATATATTATACTTTTTTATGTACAGCTGTATTTAAATAATACATAAAAATCATAAAAATAACACTAGGAATGCACATTTTCGTACTTTTTCTTCAACACAAAATCATATTAAAAAAGTTCAGTTTTTAAATTATACAGTTGCTACTAGATGGCAGGCACAGCATTTGTAATATTCTTCATGATAGGGAATTAAAAGCTATTTATACCTATAAAATATTTCCTGTAATTCTATCAGCAGCTATACCGAGTAGCAGAGATAAGCAATTTTTGATAATAGAGGTGGGAAATATGAAAGGAGGCAGATTTGTTTCATCACTCTACGGTTATCATTTTTATAAAAGATCTGAAATGACTTGTTTCTTTTTTGGGGGGACGGGGTGTAAAAGATACCTCTTCACCGCAATCACCCACACTCGAAATGGGAGTTGAACTCAAGTAATTTTAAACAGTTATATTGGCCTAGCTAAAAAAGTGTAAAACTGAATAAAAACAAGTTTTATCTGATTTTACAAAGTAAAATGGTGAAATGCAGTGAAAAACAGTTTCACAACTGTAACTGGGAATTTAAATCTAATCGATACTGATAAAATTCATAATATGTAAGAATGATATTTGGTTTTTGTTTTCAAATTAACTTTAAGACTATGATTTTAAAACATTGTTCCTTTATTCTGTATAATAATAAAAAAGACTATTATTTAAATCAGAGTTTCTTGTTAGTTTTGCACAAGATTTATATTTTTTGTAATAGTAAATCAATTCGGATATTTATTATTTGTGTTTAAAATTAATTAAATTTAAAAAGTGTATTGACGTGAAGAATTGACTCTATATGTATAAAAAAATTTCACTAATCTAATATTTTTAGGGAATATTTCCCAAATACAAATAAGTAAAAGTTTGCAATTTAATGATTTTTTTTTGTGTAAAATGTTTCAGAACCATCTTTATTATTCAAGCAGTTTTTCGATTCAAAAATAACTAATCTAAATCTTGTTTATAGAAGAGAGGATTTATTATCTAGTACTATAAAGTTTTGTAAACTTATAATTAACTATCAATTATCAAAAACCTTTGAAATTATATTTGCGGTTAAATTTCTCTTTACAGATACACATTGTTTTTGAACAGGAAGTTTTTGAACAGGATATAAAGTAGATTCCGAACGACTATAAGCAAAGCCTTTCTTGAAGTGTATCCCCACAAAGTGGCTTCGCTACAAATATCCATACCGAAGTTGAAATCGATGAATGGCCATTAGCTCGAGTGCCAGAACATTGGGTTTGAGATCTGCCAGTCAGTATATTTCGAAATCTCGCCATAACTTTTATCCAAAGACTAAAAGTTTTAATTTAAAATATCATCTATTATTTGACTAAATTCTGAATTTTCCTTGAATACTTAAGTTGGGTGTTTCTCGAACATTTTATACATATATAAGAACTGAGTTTCACTTAAAGTAACCAAGTTCTCAACCCGGTGATAAAGCAAGAACTTCGTTCTTTTAAGCCTAATTGTTTACCTACTTGAAATAACGATGTAATTTTTACCATCTTCGTGACAATATATATATATTGGTTTAGTGGTAGATCGTGTTCTTTGGAATGGAAAGTGCTATATTCGGTTTCAGCCAATACTGAACAATAGGGCACAGATGCCTTATAATCCTGCTAGCCAATTTTTGAGTTTGGTAATTTTTTTGGTAATTTTCTTATGTATCTGGCAATCAAGTTTTTATTATGTCATGGATATGGAGACCTATAAGAATTATGCAGAAAGAGTTATTTTGGCAACCTCAGTATTTACTTCATCGCGCACATCACAGTACGTCATCTTGACAACATTTGTTTTTTTCAACAACATTTCATCGCCAAAAAAATTCAGAATTTGGTATGCTGGATTACACGGCATCTGTGCCAACAATAGATATAGATTGTGCTTGAAAGTTAATTCACACTTCCTCCTTTCTTCGAATCGTGAATATATACCAACACTATTTCGAAAAGTAGAGGACATACAAATGCCTTAAAATTACTTTCATCTGTAAGGTTGCTTAATGTCAACGTAACTATGAAGACTGTTAATCTGAGGTGAGGCACTGTGTTTACGCAAAGGTTTCTGCAGATACGACGTATAAATTAATCTCCACTCCTAACGTTTTCTTGAACACACACACTTCCTCAAGAATAATAAAAAGTAAGAACGATGACAGCCTTAAACTACGCATCGCATACAAGTGTAAATTCCGAGTAAATTCAAGCAGGAGACACGTCCCAAACCATTATTTTAATGATGCATTCAGTAAATTTGCATTTAAAGTTATATACTCTCATTAAATTTAAATTATTTATTGAAGCTGGATTTATACCTTAATATCTGTTAAACTGAAGCATGTATTTTTAAATTACATTTAATATTTAATTTTGTAAAGTTTATCTAATAATTTATTAAAATAATTGAAACAATATTTATTGCTGTAAATTTTATGAATAAAATTAGTGGTTAAATAATGATGTTTATATCGATGCATTTAAGGGGTAGGTTCTCGAAGCAAAATTCCTACACCGATAATGTTAAAACTTACTCTGTTTAAGGAACATTTGAAAAATAGCTATAAAACCAAATTATTTGAATTTTTTTCTATAGTTAAACACATATTTAATATAATTTAATCAGAGCATTTTTATTTGATAGTTTATTTCTTTTTTAAAAGATAAATAACTATATTAACACGTATTTTTCACTTACATGGCTGAAAGTTTCAAACAATTTAAACTATAAAATTTTGAGAAATTATTAATAGAAAAAAATCCTTGGTTAAAACATGTAAAATAACATATTTTTTAAATATGCTAAGTTTTAACATGTTTAATTAAGTACTTTTTCAGAAAATGTTCCTTATTAACTAAAAAAAACTTCATTTTGAGAAAAACAAGATTTAGCATGAAAATTATGTATAATTAATACAGCTCCACAACTGGGATTATCTGAATTATCTGCTGGAACTTCTTCCATTCTACATTTTTATGTCTTCTTCTTATCTTAGCCTCAGCAGATTTCTATTTTATTGTATAGTTACTCTTTTGTATACGATTTTGATCCGCTAACATCATAGCTCTACAAGTGTATAAACCTGGCTGTATTCCTAATAATGATAAAACCTTGCATTTTGAGATATTTCTAGTGTTAAAAGAAATAGCTTCATATACACAAATTTTCAAAGTTTCTAGTTTTAGTCATATAGTTTTAGAAATGGCGATAGCAATCTCTAAAATAAAAGAATTATAAAATATCTAGAATTTATCAACAGTTAATAGTCTGAGAAAATATATAACAACTACATTTCTCAAAATTAAATTCCTTCGCGTGTATAAGGGTATTAGTTGAAATTAAGTACTACTTGCAAATATCTTTTTTCTGGGGGAAGGACGCTTGCTTGCAAGGTTTTTATCACGAATGCTGATAACAATCTTATCCATGAATTTAATTTTTTGCATCTGGTACGGGTGAAAAATATAGTAAAAGCAATGATATATAGACCGATCTTATTAATTTAGTAATAAATTTAGTTGAAATTGAGCACTTGCGGAATTCGCCGTATCAAAAATAATGGAAAAGTTTTGTCATATTAATAATTTTTATATGTGTATTTATGCATATATAATTTAATAGTTATATATGTTATTCAATATAATGAATGTAATTATTCACACAAATATTTCTCGTATTTTAATTATAAGAAATGTCGGACTTATAAGTAATAATTAAATATAGTTTTTTTTAAGTTCAAGGAGGTAAAAACACTTCCCATGCCGGGAATCGAACCCGGGCCGCCTGGGTGAAAGCCAGGAATCCTAACCACTAGACCACATGGGAAAAATTGTTTGTTAAATAAGATTTTTATAAAAAATACATAATAAAAAAATAATAGTTATCTTGTTTTTAATTTGTATTCCAATAGATCAAAGGTTGTTTATTAACAAAAAAAAAAACGTTTTGCTATATGGGTTCAAAAATCTTTGGGTTCAAAATTCTTTCTTAATACTAGATAGCGCCATGCGTTTTAGTGATACCACAGAATAAGTGAACAGTACTATCTAAAATTCTCCTATTACAATAAATTTTCGGAAATTCTTATAAATACAAAATTATTCACATTAAGAACCAATTCCACACAATGTTTATCAAGTTTACAAAACTATATTGTGCAAAGCAACTTCTTGCTATCTAGTGTAAAGTGCAGGATGGTGAATTCAAAATAGACCCCAATTTTACGATTTCA
The DNA here is from genome assembly GCA_037975125.1 of Latrodectus hesperus. Classification (NCBI taxonomy): domain Eukaryota; kingdom Metazoa; phylum Arthropoda; class Arachnida; order Araneae; family Theridiidae; genus Latrodectus; species Latrodectus hesperus. The sequence continues at coordinate 101,332 of JAJQOW010000332.1, read as the reverse complement.
CGATGAGGCAATCCATAGTCTAAAGGTTTCAGGCAAGCTGTCGGTGGCCATATGCAACCCATTAAGTTATTTTCGGTTGAACGCGGAAAAAGTATATTTAAAAATAAATTTTGAGCAAATTTATGAAATCGATCTTATAGCTATCTGAAAAATCTATCTTATTATAAAATCTATCGTAATTATAAAATTTATCTTAAAAAAATTTTTTTAATAGAAACAAGAGATATGATGTTAATAAAGAAATAGTAGCCCGTGTACAAGTAATATTGCATTTAATTTCAATTTTGGTTGATATAGCAATTGTAGAAAATTTATAACGGAAAGAGAAGGAAAGAAAAACGAGGGCATGTGGCGGAGACATTAAAATGTCTGAAAATTTTGAATGAGAGCTTTTCATTTCCCTCAACAGTTCAGAGAAAAATCACTGATATTGGTGAACAAGAACATAATTAAATTGATTAAGGAAAGTACATATTTTAAACTCTGTCTTGATGTATGTAAGTATTAGCCAATCAGATATTCATGAATTATTAATGTTTGCTTACATCACCTTTGAAGATCTCAACGTGAAGGTACAGTTATTTGATATCTGCTCTCTTCAGGGAGCTACAAAAGAGAGAGAAATGTATGGTTGCTCATAAGGAAATTGTTTACAAAGTTAAATGTTTTAATAATTGTTCAGCAATTTCAACCGACGAAGAACTAGTGCTAGTGATAGGATTGCTAAAAGAAAATGGCATAACATGCTCTCAGGTGCGTTTTAATATTCACCAAAAAGCAAAATAAATTAAGAAAATTGAAGTTTTGGAATTTGTAATTAAAAATACTAATTCAGTATAAGAGGTTATAATCGACCTCTTTTGTGCAAGCAATTTTTGATTGAAATCGAAGGCGAATTTTGAGACTTAGTGTTACATGATAGCATGAAATTGCTGAATGAAAGAAAGTACTTTGAACGATTTTTTGCTATTCGCAAGAAAATCTGTTTGTTTTGCCTGATTCAACAAAACTGAAACAAGATATGCTAAGCCCAGAATGTTTTAGGCAGTTGGATTTTCTAACTGACATGACAAATCATTCCACCACCTCAGTCTCTACAGAAAAAAAAAATCAGGTGAGTCAGGTATATTTATTTAATGTGAAATTTGGACAAAATAAATGAGAATCGTTACGCTATCTGATGGCATAAGGGATTATAAGAGATTGTAAAGAGAAATTAAATGTTGGTTTGAGTAGAATATCTCTCTGATAGATTTTTTTTATTCATTTAAATTTAATTGAAACATTTTCAGAGGCATACAATTATTTAGTGAATCATTTGTATGAAATTATTAAGAATCATTGTTCTGTAGCACAATAGTTTTATAGCTCAGTACGTATAACTTTCAAGTAATTAAGATTGTTTTTTATGCTATCTGATGGCATACATGACTATTTGTTGGGAGGAAATTAGCTTGAAATAGAATTTTTTAAAGCTTTTATTGCACTTATGGAACTATATTTTTCTATTTCCTATTTGAATAAAATTGTTGAGAGAAGTCATGAGATCTAATGATTTAAATGACTGTAGGGTTGGTTGGTTTGTCGCTTATAAGATGACTGTAGGCATAATAATCACTAAAAGTATTAAAATTTGAAATCAGTTTTTTATCGTTATTTCATGATAGATATGTTTCCAGAAACTACTTTGATATACATTCTGCTGTTTCTTTGTAGTAATAATAAATGAATTAATTATACATATCTGGCTGTAAATGTTTGGTTTATGATAAAATACTTTTCATTAAAAATAAGTTATTGTTTTTTCTAATGTTAGAATATAGACTTTATTTAGTTTCATTTCATGCGTATTGTGAATATCTCTTTTAAAAATATTATCATATTTTTAAATCAATTCATTAAAGTTGAATTCTGATATTAATTCCGAAGACAAAGATAACTTAATTGAATAGTTTTTTTTTTTTTTTAATTTTTTTATTATAAACTAAAAGAATTTTTTAAAATGATATTTATTCAAACAAAATTTTATTAAACATTAATATTTCATTTTGAAAACTTAATTTAGGTAGAATTAAAACTCATTATAAAAGAAGTAATGATATTTGAAATTTGGAAAAAATCTGGGTGTATAAAGTAGTTAGCTTTTATAAAAAAATTCCTTCTTATTAATAAATATGTTCGCCTTACGCGAAACTGAAAACGTTTTTCTTAATCTTCCCGACAACTAAAATTATTTAGACAGAGTGATGAGTTCTTATAGAACAATGATACTGTTGTACATTTAATACAATAGTCATCGCTTCTTCGAAAACATATTGTTGACAGATATTTCTTCATTTTGATATCAATATTTATTATGATTATTTACAAGCAAAAGAAAACAATAATATTATAAAAATATATTTCAAATTTCGCTAGGCTATTCAGCTGAATAAAATATACATCATGTATAGTTTTTAACTTAATTTAAATAGAGAAATTCTATGTACATATTTTAAGAAATACTGTGCGATCGCGAAAAATAGTATTCATTCATTTCCTTATAGTGAATACTGGTATTAGAGTAAATAACGAAAATTTGTTTTAATTCGTCAAATTATTATTATTATTTTATTTTTTCTCGCGGTAGAAATAATATTTGTATTGAATTAAATACTGAAATGTATACTAAGGTTGATTATGGCATTCGTTCATTAAGTTTAAACAGTAAAAAACCTAAAAACAATTAAAAAATAGACGAATTTCTTTCAATTATCAATATTGTTTGCATTTCTATCTAGTTTCAATTAAAAATAATGCTATTAAAGAATATAATTTAATATAATGGATATAGCATGAAAAGTTCGAAACGCCTAGGAAATAAAAATGTATTAAGCAGAAATCATTCAAGTAAATGTGCATTCTATTTTAAGAATTTTATTGGATTTATCATGAATTACATATTTTTTAAATTTGTTTTGAGCATTCGATTAGTTCAAACAGAAGAATCGTTGATATCCCATGGAATATCCCGTTGCGTAATGTATAAAGATTAAAGATAACGACTCTTCTTTCTTATGTTGCAGCTTTTGCGTGCAGTGAATGTGCCGAAATAGCTCAGTTGGGAGAGCGTTAGACTGAAGATCTAAAGGTCCCTGGTTCGATCCCGGGTTTCGGCAGCTGCTCTATTCCTCGGTAGTATAGTGGTAAGTATCCCCGCCTGTCACGCGGGAGACCGGGGTTCGATTCCCCGCCGGGGAGAGCAATTTTTTTCCATTTATTTATTAGAAATAATTAATTTATCAATTAATTATTTAAAATAACCATTCGTTTGTCACTGTATAATCACATTTTGAATAGGACAGCTAATTTGACAAAGGCTTGGGAGTTTATTTCGAACCACTACAAAATTCACATCTGGAATTCGAATCAATGAATCGAAAGACATAGTTCTTCAATTTCGAATACATTTTCAATAATTGTCAATTTCACTGATAACTACTGAGAATATAATTAAAAACAAGTCATGAATTATTAATTTTTATGTTTTTTTCTAATAAAACTTGTGAAGAATTATCAATATGAATTAATAACACTAGTACATCTTTTTCACTGTCCGGTAAAAATATTGAAATTATTATGTATATATCATTAAGTTGCAATTATAGATTACTGTTTGATTAAAGGAATGGATTCTAGCAGCCAAAAGATGATTTTTATGACGATTTCTACTTTTTATGAATATATGAACTATTTTTTTAGTTACTAAGTAATTGATTTTCATTATGCCTAATAACTTTTGTAGCTGCTCAATAATTTTTAATAACAAGTTTTGTGAAAAAAGATTTAAAAATGATATTCTTTGGGATAATTTAAGTAAAGAAAACAACGATATTTAATGAAGCTGAATAGAAGTTCCATTGGGAACGAATTTTTTTTCATTTTTTTTTATTAATTATAAGCGTGACAGAAGAAAGTCAAATTCTTCAATGGATTTTTATAAGTTATATTTTAGTTTTAATGTTTCAAAAATAGTTTGAGTTATATTCCTGAATTTCTATCCAGCGACAATAATTACCTCAAGAAATCAGACAAAATTCTATAGATATTCGTAATAAAATATTTTTTTTAATACTTTATCTGAATATGCGAATGGATTTTTTCTGACAATGAATTCATATTTTTCAATCATTTAAATATATTATACATTTTTATATGAGATAACATTTAAATATCACATAAAAATAAATTTAAATTTTAGATTGAACTTATAAGAGACCGTTTTTCACTATTCAATGTACATTTTTCTACAACTCAAAATCATATTTAAAACATTCAGTTTTTAAATTAAACAATTACTACCAAATGGCAGTAGCATTTGTGATATCGTTTATCATAGAGAATTAAAAGCTATTTATACATATAAAATATATTTTATCCATCTCTTTCAGAAGCACTATACAGGTAACAGAGATAATAACTGTAAACACTTTCGATAATGGAGGATAAAAAAGAAATCTATAATTTGATTTCATTTTACCTTATCTTCATACCATAGCTGATATGACTTTTCCAGCTGATATGAACCATCCATAATTGAAATAGGAATTGAAATCAAGCTCTATTAAACAGAAGATTTGAAGAGTGCCCATTCAGCTAACCGTAAAAAACTTTGAATGAAAATAAGTTTTTCAAATTTTACAAATAAAAAGTGAAATGAAGGGAAAAGTAATTTCCCAAATGAAATTTACAGTTCATTTCTAATTGCAGATACTGATTTATAAGATTTAAGAATGGTACAAGATTTTTGCTTTCAAAGGATAACTTTGAGATTTTAATACATCGTTCTTTTATACTATATTGTAAAATACAGCTATTTTTTAATTAGTTTTCTTGTTAGTTTTGAGTGAGTGAGAGATGAGATTTATATAGTGCACATAGTAATTATTTACTTATTATGTTTGCTATTTTTATGACAAATTAATGAAGTTTAAAAAAGTGCATTGTCCTGAAGAAATAATTGTGTGTAATAAATTTTAATATCTAAAAATTCAGTATTTTCAGGGAATGTGTTTCCCATATAAAAAACTTGAGAATTTTTCTGTGTAAAATATTTTTTTATTACTATTTCTATTACTTAACCAGTTTTTCGATTCAAAATAACTGTTTATTTCTTGTTTATACAAGGATTTTATTATTTAATATAATAAAACTGTAAAGAGAGAGTTTGCTCAACAAATAAAGATATTCTTAGTTAAATTGTGTTTAAGTAAAGTATACATGTTTCCCTCTATGCCTTGATAGTATCAACCAATCAGATGCCAATCAACTCTTAATGTTTGTGTGATTCACATTTGAAGTTTTTTGGAGAGAAAGAAGGGATATTTGTTACCTGCTTGCTTCAAGGAAATACTGATTGGAAAAAAAAAAACATTTAAGGTTGTTTAGCAAAAAAAATGCTCACGAAGTTAAATATTTTAATCATTGTTCAACCATTTTACTCGACGCAGAGCTGACGAAAATAGATTTGCAAGAATTGGTACAAGAAAATGAATTAACATGTTCTAAGGTCCGATATCATATTCATCAAGAAGCATTACATAGAATGTTTATGAAGAAAATTGAAATTTATTAAAACTACTTATACCATTAAAAGTCTGCAATTTATTCCTTTTTTTTACAGGCAAAGAAAAACAATTCTTGATTGACATGGAAGCCGAATTTTGGAGCTAATTGCTTCATAACTATATAAAATGACTGAATGAAAGAAAATACCTTAAAAGAGTTTTTGCTATTTACAAGAAAATTTGTAAATTTGTCTTACCTGGTACTACAAACTGAAACAAAAAATGTAAAGCGTAAAACTTTTTGTCCTGTTATCTTTTCCAGCTGGCATGACAAATCATTTTAACACCTCAGTCTCCAAAAAAAGAAAAAAAAACAACAGATGATATCAGAAATCGTAAAAAATATAAATGGTCTTCTAAAACTTAACAAAAATTGATTAATTAAATTGCACAGCAAATATAATATTAAAGTTTATAATGTGACCTTCAAGTCTTATGAGCAGGTAAACCTTGGTCAGTCCTTATTTGATAACATCGATAAATGTGATATAAGACGTTGTAAGAAGTGGAAAAAATTCTAGTTTACACTAAATATTTCACTTAAAGGTTTTTCCCGCTTTTTTAAATTACTGAGAGCATTTGATGTTGTATAAAAGTTTGTAAAACGTTGTAGTATAGAAATTAAACCTAATATTGAAACAGAATGGCTCTTTAATCTATCTAAAATTTACTTTTTTAAATATAAACTCTATGAAAAAATTTATAAAAATACACTTATTTCAAGTATAACTTGGATAAAATAATTGAGAATGGTCAGATTGTTTGATAACGTATAAAGAATTATAAGAGATTATAAAGAAAGATTAAATACTGGTGTGAGTAGAATAACTCTTTTAAAGCTTTTTTTTATTCGTATAAATTTAAAAATCAAAAAATATTTGATAGAAATACACTTATTAATGTGCCATTTGTATGAAATTTAAGTCATTGTTAGGTAGTATATTAGTTTTATAAGAAAAAAATTGTTTTAATTATCATCAATATTTTTGCTTTTTCATTTTTTCTTAGATAGGAGAGAAATAATATTTGTATATTAAATTAATATATTTGACACGTGTAATAAGTTCAAAGACATTAATTCACTGAGTTTATATAGAGAAAATGTGAAACGAAATTTTATATGAAAAGAGAAGTTTGATTTCTCTAATTGTCATCATTTGGAAATAATGTTTGTTACTTTTAACAGCCACTATCTGTTGAAATCTTTTAATAATGGACAAAAATCCTCACAATATGCATTTGTGGAAAACAATGCATTAAGAAAAGCTTGAACTATTGACATGTGATAGAGAGTTTCTATCATTATACTACAGTAATGAAGCATTATTTATATTCGCCAAATATTAAAGTCCATTTCCTGCTTGGAAAGTGCGATGAAGTAATCCTAATATTAGTTGTTCATATTTATTACGTAAAAGTAAAGGTCAAAATGTTCATATGCAAAATCGACGTTAAGCTTGTACTTTTAACGTGAAACTTGTAAGCGTTCAAGTAAATAAACATAGTAACTAAAAGAAGACTGTGACATTTGTTGATACAAACTAGGATACAGTTTTTTTATCCACTTTCAGAGTTAACCCCAAATTTTATTATTCTACTGAATCAATTGAAAAAGATAAATTATGGCCTAAAAACAGAATCTTAACATTCCATTAGACGACTAAAATTATGAATTTTAAAACTAATCTATAAAATATTAACATTTTGCAAATTAAACGCTGAGCGCTTTCATCATAATAAACAAAGACAGTTTTGATTTTGTAGTAAATGATTAAAGTGTGTGAAGATGACTGAATAAATATGATTTCTATATAGTGGAAGCTACTTGGCTTCGATTGCTTTATAATCGTTCAATGGTCACTTTTTGCACACGAGAGCTAAATAGACCGGGTTCTACACAGTTTAAAGCATATTCCGAACCACTACGAACATCCACGCCCAAGGAGGGATTCGAACCCAGGAGCGGTTGAATTGATGGTAAGAGAGCTAACCATTCGGCTGCCAGATCGGTTTCGAAAAATGGATTGCTTAATAACAGAAGGCATTTGAAATAAAGGCTCCCAGATGGACTTTTTCATGACATCAAAGTCACGTGATACAAGAAGAAATTTGAAAACTCTCAAGCACCTTCCAAGGGAGATTTGTATACAGAAAGCAAAACTGTGCCATCATTCTCCCGCTATCAGCAGTGGTTAAGATCGAAATTAAAACCTTTGTTTCTGGAAAATACAGTCTTATTTCTGAGCTATTATGTGATTTTTTTTCGAAGTGTTACGCAAGCGAGAATTGAACTCCCAAACTCTGGTTTACAAAATCAATTTTCCAACTATTGATGTTTGTCCGATAACTTAATACCGCTATAGTCATAACTGAATATTAAAGTTTTAGAGTAATAAATATTGTTTTAATCACAAAATCTACTTTAATTTGTCGATTAAAATCAAAATTATTCTTATTATTTATAGCACTTCATTTAAGCACGAGTTTTAAGATTATATCACTCAATTAAAATACTAATTTATAAATTTTTTTTAAAAAAATTACTGTGCTCTTTGTGTAATACGCATTGCGAATTTTTCGCTAGTTTATTTTATTTTATACAAACTCTTTAAAATCACAATCAGAAAAAAAAGTACCTAATTGAGTTGCCTTTAAATTTTACTTAAAATATGGGTTCAGCAGAATTCGATTGAGGAGAAACGCAGTTTTTTTTTTTGTTAAATAAAAGTGAGCAAAAAATTATTTGAAAAAAAATATTTTCAAATAATTTTATGCAATGATAAACCTCATCGCTTGTGTTGTTTAATATAAATAAACAGGGTCTTATACATTTTTATTTCATACAGGTATAATTTGAGTATTAAGGAGTTTGTTTCATTTTTTCTTTGCAGCTCATAAACAGTATCTACGTTTTATGAGGAGCGAAAAGTCTCTCTTTCTCACACACACACATTAAGATTAGATTACATTAAAACTTCACGATAATTCTTAGACATTAGATTATCCGCTATGCTATACTAATATAACCAACATTAGATTAGCCACTACTCTCGACATTAGGTTGAAATATTATGGGAGAAACGTCATATTTATTAGTAAATTTTAAAAAATATATAAATCAAATGTCTGCTTAATCAAAAGAGCAATCTAATTTTTTTTTGTTTTGAGAAAATGGTATGAAAAAGTCTTTTACATAAGACATATATAAAAATAAAGCAGTTTGGTTTTGATATTTAGATACAACGAAAGCACAATAATTGGAATTTAATATACATAAATGATAAAAATATAATTTTTTAAACAATTTTTTCTTTAATTTGATAGAATTTTATTTCTTTGTAATTCCGATCAATTAAAGGAAAAAAATAAATAAATAAAGTTAATTCAAGTTTAGCCCTAGTGCCAATATTTTCTTATAAAATAACTGATAAAAAGACAATAAAAGCATGAAGAAAAAAATTCATTTAAATTGGCAATATTTTTTATTCTTAGTGTAATTTTGAAATTCATTATTCTTATCATTATTATTTTTGTCTCGTTATTTTCGCTTATTTTTCATAAAAATTCACACACCACACAATTGGTTATATTGTAACCATAAATAGACATAATTATTACAAATATTAGCAAAGATTTTTAAGTTCTCAAAAAATAAAGCACGATTTTTTTAAAAATGACTGGTTACTCAAATATTCGAGTAACCGGGTGGCCTTTCTACAATTCTAGTGCAAATCAGTAATGAATGGTTTTCCACTTTACGTTTTTTTTCCTTCTTTTTTTCAGTGGCAGCGGGATCCCCAACCACTGAGGGTGTCCCCAACAGGCTTTCCATTCGAGTAAACTAGGTGGAAACTTTATGGGAGGTCTACAGCTACCGGATGGGGCTATCTTTGACAGTATGGGTGTGTCTCACTCCAGTACGAATACCGGTTTTGGGAAGGACCCAGGGTTGTCTCGTGACAGGCGGCGAAGGAAAGGAATTTATTATTCGTTTCGTATGGCTTGATTCTCGAGTGTTCTTTATGTAACCTGAAAATCTGGAATTCCATTTCTCTCTTTCTTTTTCCATGATCATGATGAAACCCTAATCAAGCACTCTGCACCAGGAAGTAATTTCCAATCCTTTGTGTTATGGATTTCTACAGATAATGTACAATATATATTATAATTAGTAACTTTAAAAGGAATTAACTTGAATAAAATGTTATTATTCGCATGATGTTAACCTTTATTAAGTGCCAAAATATTATTTTGAGCAAAACCTTATCAAGTTTTTAATAAATGAAGTAAACCACACTTCACACACACATTTTAAAATACGAAAAATTGTTTTTTTTTTTTTTTGTGTAATAACATATATTTGTCTGTCGCGGTATAGTTATGTTTCGCACATTAGTGCTAATCTGACTTTAACCTATTGTTTAAACAAAATTTCGAACTATTTCAAACATCTACGCCTATAGAGAGAATCGAACTCACGAATTGTTGGTATGAAATGATAAACGATGACTTGTTTTATAATGTTGGTTTTAGAAAGAGAACCAGCAAAAAATTGTGTAATAGTTTATGTGATATCGTACTCAACTTTTTCTAGATATACTTTTTAAACTGGAAACTTAAAGAATTTTAGAATGTGTAAATTAATGCTTATAATGATACATAACTCCATCCCATTGTAAAATAAAAACGTCATGATCGTCTGGTGGGCAAAATTCTTGTCTGTAAGATGGCGGGTTCGACACCTGACCCAGCCAATGTCCATCGAACTGAGAGGACCTGTGTCCATTAAAAGTTTTTCTAATGTCTTAAGTACATCTGCTAGTGCAGTCTATGTCTTTGAGAACAGGATTTCATCTGATTCAAAAAATGGACCTCATCACTCCACCTTAGTTCAAAATTACGAAGCAGTTAATGGTCGGAGGAAATGCAAAAAATAGGAAAAGTAACCAAATCAAATCTGACATCTCATTTAAAAATTAAAATCTGACTTAAAAGTATTAGTATTTTCTAAATGATATTTTTATACATCATCCGATTTTATGAAATCTAAAATTCGATTTACTCTGAAATTTTTTTATTGAACATATGGCTTCATTTAAGGAAATTTCTTACAAATGGAATACAAATCTTCTGTACAAGTGATATTTTATTCTTGAACAAATCAACAAAAATGTTTTTCTTTTTACAGATAATTTATGTACGGCAGTTACTAAAAAAATGTTAACAGAAGTTTTCATATTTTCTATGAGAAAACTTTGTTTGGATTGGCTTATAATTTTGATTGTACGTGGCGATGAATGCTATCTCTCTCAATATTAAAAAATCCAAAATTTCATTTATATGCTATAAAAAAGTACGGGTCTAAATGTGATATTAGAATAATATTTTATCTCAATCTATTTTTTGATTTTCTGTCGCAATTGAGTTGATTCTAAAACAATTATATCATTATAAATAATAGGTTAATAAAAATTCATTATATTTAATTTTACATCTTGATATTATAAAATTAATTTAGTATATCATACTGATATTCTCATTAAATACTTACCATTCTGATACTCTATTGCGAAGCAATCAAAATAAGCCACAGCCATGGACTTCGTTTCAATAGATTTGATTTCAATTCCCACTTCGGATGCGTACATTATGGTTCCGCATGAAACTTAAACTGTAATTTTCAGTCAAATTAAACCCCCTTGTGAAAATTCCTTAGTGAGTGATAAAAGTCATATTAATAATGACTAAAATATGATCATAAATTAATTCCTTAAAATTTTTTTTGCTCTCTTGTTAAATTAATATTTACTATATAATGTACAATTTCATACAATAAGACTCAAATAGAAAATTCAGAAATAAACACAATCTAGTTTTTAAAAAGTTTAAATAAATAAATAAAAAACCGCTCTCCCCGGCGTGGAATTGAACCCCCGGGTTTAGTGGGGGCGTAATAGAGTGGTAAGTATCCCGCGACAGGCAGGGATACTTACCACTATACTACCGAGGATAAGAGCTCCTGCCGAAACCCGGGATCGAACCAGGGACCTTTAGTTCTTCAGTCTAACGCTCTCCCAACAGGGATATTTCGGCCCGATCTCTGACGAATTTGATTTTATTTTTAGTAAAAGTTACTTAATATAATATAACTTTATTGATAACATATTATATAATCAATAAAGTTATATTATATTAAGTAACTTTTACTAAAAATATTATTTATATTATATTATTTCTGTGTTTTCATATATGAATAAAACTAATTGGCATAGAAGAAGAGTAGATATTTAAAGTTTTTGTGGAATTCAATTCTTGAAAAAAACTTATATTTCGGAGAAAATTTTGATTTGTATCCCTATATTCGTATATGATTCATGTATCTACATGAATCATTCACATGTAAATATAATAAAAAATTAACAAAAAACTCTAAATCAGTCTTGCTAATTAAAAATTGATCATGAACTAGATGCTTTTCTAACGACTTTTATTTCTTATTTCTATCCTATTCTTTTCTCCCCCAATTTTTTTTAATGGATTTCAAGTGAACATGAAATGACACTAGGAAAACTGGTAAACCTGATTCTGTACAGAACTAGAAATGGTCAAAGACTCCATTTAGAAGAAAACTATTTAAGGAAATTTTTAGGCAATATCGCTTTTTTTAATTCAAATATTATGTAACTGAACAAAATATTGAAAACTATTATAATCTGAATGGAAAACTATATATAATAAATATTCCATAATACTGGAAGTGATGTAGACATTTAACCAAAACTGATCAAAACAGACAATTCTCAATTAATAAGTAATAATTTAGCTTAAAGAAGTCTCAAATGGTGCAGATATTTAAATTTTTGTAGAAATAATAAAAATTCATAAAATAGTTTTCCGCATTATTCTGTGATTTGATGAAAATACATGAAAAAAATGAAAATAATATAAATAAATACTAGTATACTTATTAAAAGATACAAATTTAACTTACAGAATTACAAGTAAATACATTCGCATAAAATTTAATTATAATTTAAATACGCAAAGTTGCATATTATTTTATTTAAAAATTGTTTAATTATGATACTTTTCGCAAAATATTACTAAATAAACTTTAAATTACTTCAATTTACTATCAGAATACTTTCATTTATAAATAGCAGAATATTTAAGTTAATTCAAGAATTAATTTCTAAAAATCAAAGAAATAAACCAAATTAGCAGATTTCTTTAGCAGTATCTTCAAATATTGAACAAAAACTTCTCTTAGAGATTCAGTTAGTAATACATCATATTACACCTATATCACTAGAATGAAACAAGTTTCATCAAATCTTTTACGCCTTATTCTTGTCATTCAAATTAAAATAATTAATTAACAAATATAATTATGTTTTTTTGCTCAAGAAATCAACATTCAAGCAATGCTGTTTTGAATGTCCAGGCAAGAAATGATAGTCTTGATTATATAATAATGTCATCATAAATAAAAATATAACCACTTCAGTAATTTTGGTAGTTAATAAACTTTAAAGTGGATGTGATCAATTTTTTGTTGAATTGTGAAGAAGTTATTTGTTTCATAATTTTAAAGAAGATATTACATTCCTAATGAGAGGACAGGAGAGAGAGAGAGACATTCACACACAAGGGTTCCATTGAAGTGTATCAAAAAAGAAATATATAAATATTCTGTTGAAGAGATATTTAGAAATAAAAAAATTAAATAAAAATCTATAATTGCCGAGTATTCGTGCAATGAGATAATAAACATTAGGAAAGGATATTTTTTATGGTTGTAATTAAATAGGAATTATAAATATGAATTCACACACACTTTTTTTAAACAAAGTATTCAGAAAAATTAGATTGATGACAAATGAAATTGTTTTTTCTATGTTTCTGAGAACCACACAGTAACTGAATTAAAATGGAGCAACAGATTTACATAAAAATATTTTATAAATACTTTTTAAAGTATTAAGAAACACAGTTATTAAAATGTTAGATAATTATATTATCGGAAAGAACATTCACATTGTTTTGTTGATGAAAATTTTGATCAAAATTGTGAAAGTTAAATAATATTACTTATCGATGTATATTAGATAGAACAATTGAATCCATAAGTTGTCAAATCTTGTAAAAAATTTCGATTACATATTTTTTAATTGGAATGTTTAAATTTAGAAAGCTTTAAATTATAATTTTGAATACGCTTGTTGAATTTCAATAAAATAATTTTTATTAAAATTTTAATGGATATAGCTTTTATAGTTTGGAATTCCTCTAAAGATGGACACATGATTTTAACTTTTGTGAAACTATATAAATATATTCAATGCAAATAAATAGTTTTTAAGGAAATGTTTGTAATAAGATTTTACGGTAAACATTTCTATTTAATAGAATATATAGTACTTTGTGGAGTTCTTCAGAAAGGTAAAACACGATACGAGTTTTCAAATTATTAATCTTTTTCTGTGTTTATATAAAGATTCAAATGACGTTTTAAATTAATTTTTGCAATCTATTTATTTATGTACATAAAAGAGTGTGAAAAATTTCCATAATTGTTTCAAATTAGGGAAATTTTTGAACTTGTTCTACCTTTAATGTTAATTTCTCAAATCACAGAAATTTTATCTTTTGATTCAGAAAGAGTTTGAAAAATATTAAATTTGTAAAACATATAAGTGATTTTTTTGTCATGTTCTTAACTCACGAAATAAGAATTAATTAATTCTGAAACATATACCTTTCACCAAATGCAAATTTTTTTTAATGTATTTTTTACAAAATTATATTTTGTACAAATTATATATTTTAATCGAAATATATACTTTAAAAAATGTATCTTTGCTAAAAACTTAAATGATTTTGTATAAAGTTAATTTGCTTATCAAAAATGTTCTAAATGAGAGAAATTTATTTGAACATTATAATTCAATAACAAGATATTTGAAAGTTATGTATCATATTCTTTTTTTATTTACATATTTTGAAATTTTTAAAGCTATTGTTTCTTAAACTTCTCTCATAAATCGTAAGAAAGCAACAAAAGGGAAATTATTAACTTTAGAAAAATAGGTGCCTTTAGTAAAGGTGTAAAATACTATCAGCCATTATTTAAGATTTAACGTATAAATTTGTTGCTTACATATGTTTCGAATACAATTGAAAATAATTTTTTTTATTATAAAGATTGAAATAATTAAATAAATTGTTTATTGATAATTGTTGTTAGTTAAAGTACACGTTCTATGTAAATTGATAATCTCCAAAATGGGAGGAAAACTTATTGAGTGATTAAAATATATTTTCATTTATCATTTTATATCATTTTCTGATATAGTATAAGAAATCTCATTCTGTGTTCTAGATTAACAGCACTTACATATATTTCCTTTACTGGTATCATTTAAAGTTTCTTTTTCCTGCATTTTTTTGTGTTTTTCTGATAATTTTCAAAAGCGAATCTTGATTCAGTTTTAAGCAATCTGATGTCAGTTAATGAATTTAATTAAGCGAAAAATAGTTATTTGAAAAAGTGATAACAAATTTTTCCAATTAAAATAAGATTTTTATTCTATAAAAAATTTTATTTACTTAATTTTTTAAGTTAACAGCGATGATATTTCCTTATTATGTTTTCAATAAATATAAAGAATATTTTTATATCCGGAATATAAAAAATATGGCTTTACGATAATTTAAATGGCAAATTTCATCTTTATTGAAATCATTTTACAATGCAGTAACTTTCCTCTTATTTAACTATTATTTTTAAAAAAAGTTTCTGAAAATTAAGGAACATTTAAAGAAATCTAATTAAATTTTCATTTTTTTGATTTTTAAAGAAAATTTGAAATTTGTATATAAAATAATATTGCATTTATATAAACTGAAAACCGTAATTTATATAAATGAAAACCTAAATTCGAAGAACATATTATAGTGCTTATTCTGCATACTAGATGGCGCCTGTATAATCAAAATCTGAACTGATGCAATTGGCAATAAATAATCCCCGGAAGGTCGTCGGAAGATCAGGGTAATTGGAACGTGCGAGATGTGGATTGAATAACGATGTACGCCATAGGGACTAACTACAAATTGATTTTAATTTTCCTGATCCCGTACAAATTGAAGTGACCAGAAGAGAATCACTACAACGCTTGACTTTTTTATAATAAATTTCAATTAATTGAAAAGGAGCCCTTATAAAATCTTCCAATAAGTCTAAAATTAATGGATAATTAAAAGATAATCTCGTATTTTCACGTTTTTATAAAATTTAGAATAAAAAAATTCTGTAAACTGTGTGTGTGAAGTGCCTATAGATTCATTTTATTAATTTTTAAAATATCTTTTGAATCTATTATATGTAATTTATTAATTATTTCATGGCATTTTCTTTATTCTATTATTAAAATTGCTTTCTTTCATCTGAATTTTAAAATGATTTCTGAGTTAAACGAAATGACTGTAAAATGCTAAAATTCTCTTAAAAAATTCTGTTTAACTAACAATTTTTTTGGGTAATGCAATGATACAATTGATGATCAAATACACTCAGAAATAAATTTTAATTTATTCAGGGAAACTTGCAAAGTTGACTTCTCTGTTGCAAGCAATTATCTTCTAGAAAGAGCAATTTAAGATAATAGATGGCATACATACTGTTGTTTCTTGTGTAATAAGTGATGTCGTAAGGTCATACCTCCCACAATTCTTTGCGCGTGCAGAGTTCATTATTTCAGCAGAAGTTTTGTATCACGGAAACAGATGTTAATAATTAAGCCTCATCACAAAAGTTTTCGCAATTATGGCTGCGGCGATCAGAATTTTAAACATATTTTCAACTGATAATGTAATAATTATATCACACGGCAGGTGGATTTTTTATGTAATGATTTACTAATGCTATTTCGCCATTGTTGTTGATGAGTTAGTGGATCTAGGCGTGCAATTGAAATTTTATATATATGTATATAAACATAAAGATTTTTCAAAAATGTTTTGAAAAACTAGAGTGAGAAAAGAATAAAACAAATATATGTATTAATTATTTTTGGAAGCCAAAATGATCAATAATTGTTATATTTTTGCGATAGCGGCTGAAATGCTAATACAAAGAATAAAAGAAATTTGATATAATTTAAAGATTATAGAAATGAAAAATGTCTGAAATGAAATCTGCAAACTCAAATAAAGAAAAACTGGTGAAATCATTTGATTAAAATATATGCAATTAAAAAGACGTTTAACAGAATGTACGTGCACCATACTGTTTAATTCTATAGTTAATATTGACTAATTTATCTATTTAATTCTATAGTTAATTTAATCCTATAATTAGTTTTGACGAATAAAAAATTATACATTACCATCATTCATTTTATCGTCATATTTCATTAATTTTGTAAAGTTTAGAAAATACTTTTTAAAATTATACTTAATACTACAAATTGCATTTAAAAAATTTGAAACGCGCAGTTCAATTACTAATATAGCTAATATTAAATCATTCGAAAATGCGTCTCAAAAGAAGAATTTGATATATAAATACTGTAAACCTAGTGAAATATTATATCAGTATTCTTTTTCCAAGAAATTTTCTTTGCAAAAAGAAATTGATTGTGTAAATTATGTATCGCTTATACACACTTAAATGAACAAAAAGACTCAGTCAATTTATTTTTTGACAATTTCTTTATTTTTTAAATTTTTTTTCTTTAATCAATATTAAGTGACGCATTTTTATGATGCAACAGTTTTATTAAAAAGAGCTGTAAATATATCATAGTAAATGTATTAATGTTTTATATTAACAAATTATTGATTGAAAAAAATATAATTAGGCAGTTAAAAAAAGATCACAGTTTTAATTATCATTTGTTGGATAAGCTGTTAGTGAATTCTGCACGAAAGAGAATAAAAGTTTATATAGCTAAATGTGGATTTATTCGAATTTTATTCGAATTTATTTAGATAAAATAGAATAAATCTTAAATATCTTACAATTTTTTAAATAAAGATACTATTTTATAAAAAAAACTTCTCAGATAAGAAATATTTGGAATGTAAATCTCATTTAATTATTAATATATATATATATATATATATATATATATATATATATATATATATATATATATATATATATATATATATATATATACAGTAAACTACTATATCTAATTTATAAATAATGTGTTATATATGATATTATAATAGAAAAAGTACAATTTTTCAGTGTTTTAAGACCTTTGAGATTCAAAAATTCGTATTTTGGTGATTTTGTTCTTATTCATATTTTTAGAATCCGAATTTATGAAGTGTTTAATTTTTTAAATAACTTTATTCCAACAAAACTATTCATTAAATTTATTAATTTTAATTAATAAATGCTTCTAACTTAGCATATAATGATCAGGCATAATGAAGCGAATTTTATAGCGCATAGCACCGATTGAAGGATTGAAAATTTATTGGAAATATATTATAACACTTTTCTGAAAATTTTTGAAAGATTCGAATTGTATACATTAAATGTGAATAATATACGTGACAATAGATTTATTTTATTTTCTAAACTTTGATTGCATTTTTTGAATGAAGAAAGAAAATATTTATTAAAAATTCGAGAAATTTTAATTCTGTACAGAGACCTCTTCGAAGACTAATAATATTCTATACATAGATATATGTGAAATTACTTTACCAAGAATTCTGTTTTATGTCAGACAAGTAATGATATAAAATTATTATATAAAGTTGTCCTTATAAATTAATGTTCATGATAAATATCGTTTTTATAATTTCAACTTTGAATTGCTATGTAGCAAATTTTGCGACTATATAACAACCCTTTATATTGTTTGAATGACTTTACACACTGGAATATGGGAATGTGGTTTAAAGACCTGCGGTTTATATATATATATCTTTACGTATTCTGCATTCAGATCTTTTTCAAAATAAGGAATATTAAAAAAAAAATTATATCATCTTTAGTAACAGTAAAAAAATTTTTTCATACGTATATAAATCGGAAGATATCGGAAATTTTACGCATTTTTTGCTGTTAAGAATCAAAAAGAATTATAGGCATTTATAAACAATTATTGCGCAGAAATCCTTCGAGAACTTAAAACTAGTCAAGAATTCTACTGAGTTATCATGATTTCTTAAAAAATCATGAATATCTTATTTATTTCCGAAGAAACTTAATTTACCTATTTAACGCAAACGCTTGTAATTGAATGCCGCAGAAGAAACGATTTCCTTCCGCAGGGTTTCTGGGGAATCTCCGCAGTTGGTACTTAACGGAAGTGGGATTTCCTTTGAGCGGGAAATGTTTCCATCAGTAGCGGCATCTACAGAACCAAGTGGCGGTTAATTTTCTAGCATTTCTTTGGAAATTCTGACTTGTATTTTATTCATTATGATTCGGATTTTGGATTAATTTCCTAGACAAAATATTTGAAATATTTCTGTCATAATAAAAATTCGTATAGTAGTAATTATAATTAAATCATGGCATAGATTCATTTTAGAATTATGGTAACGATGAAAGTATTTTTTTTTATTCAAGTATGAAATTAATTTTAGCTATTTTTTGTAAATATTCTCAATGCTTCATTTAATGGAATTTCAAAACTGTCTTTTGTGCTGTAAATTTTAACTCAGAAAAAAAAATTGGGTAATCTGATAAATTTTTTATCGGTGAAGAACAGGAAACATTTCAGAACTAATGTTTTTCTGAACATAAAATTATTTATTTAGACACATGTTCTATCGCTCAACTCGAAAATTGTTAACGCGCACATTACCTAGTTAATCTACACTTTTTAATCTACTCTTATCAAAAGTTAATTGCTGAAATGTTGATTCTATCAATTAAATTGTTGATTGTTTGATTCAATCAACTCGATTCTTTAGGTATCAAAAATAAAATTAAAAAAAAAACATTATGCAATTTACCTTAATTATAATATTTCAACCCTTTTGTTTTTTAAATGAATGATCAGATATTTTATCAATTAATTTGTTGATTATTTGGTTGTATTAGCTTGATTCTTCAGAAATTGAAAAAGGAAAATAAATACAGTGAGTGTAAAAAGTATTCGTACAGTACGACAATTGATTTAAAAGAGATCCGTTCATAAAAATTATAAATATAAATTCCGTTTTAATTAATTAGAAATATATAATAGAACATATTTTCACTACTTTCATGCGTAATTTACAAAAAAATAATTTTATACATGAATAAATATTTACAAAACTGAAACACTCCAACATCTTGTGGTGTAAAAAGTATTCGTACACCAGGCATATATTGGTCAACACAATCATAATATTACAGCTAATACCTCGTAGGATATCCTTTAGCTCGAATAACTGCCATGAATGTTCTTTGGCATCGATTCCACCAATTTTGCTGTTATTGAGCTAGGTATGGCTTCTCATTCTTGATTAAGAGCTGATTCTAAATTATTTTTATTAGAAATATGTTTGGATCTAATATTTTTATCAAGAACGTCCCATAAATTCTCGATGGGGTTGAGGTCTGGCAATTGAGGAGGAAGTTTCATGAACTTTGGGGTATTATATAGTATCCAGAGCCTTGTGTTTAGGGCTGTGTGCTTGGGGTCGTTATCATGTATGAAGACGAAATCACCATTCAAGCCCATGTTTGTTGTATTAAGTCCTAAATTATTGTTTAAAATGTCAATATAAAGTTAATGATTCATTATGCTTTTAATAAAGACTAATTTGCCCACCCCAGAAGCACTCATACACCCTCAAACAAGCAAACTTCCACTACCATGTTTCACTGTTGGCATTTAATTCATAGGATGCATTCTGTATTGTGATTTCTCCATACCATTCGTCTCCCGTCCGATCCAAACATGTTGCATTTAATTTCGTCTGTAAAGATAATCTTTTTTCCAGAAATCTGGACTTTCAAAACGTATTGCTTGGCGAAAGACAATCGCAGCTTCCGATTCTTCTCACTGACAAAGAATTTTCGTCTCGCAACACGGCCATGGAAACCTTCATTTCTGTATGTATTTCGAACAGTACTTACAGAGACAGCTGTTACCATGTTCTTCAGTTCTTATGTTAATGTAGGAGCCCTTATTTTGGGATCCTTCTTTAATGAACGTACCAGAAACCGTCTGTCAGATAATGTCAATAGACATGGTCGCCCAGTACGAGAGCTGTTTTGAACCGTTAGAGGGACAGCAAACGTTTCTATGATTGACTGCACAATTGAAAGGGGTCTACCAACCAGATCAGAAAACTTATTGTACGATTTACCATTTTTACGGAGCTGTAAAATCAGTTCTTTTTCGGAAACACTTGTAGCTTTACTTTTACGACCCATTACAGAATTTCTAGTTTCTCACTACATTAAAATTTCCCCTGAAGAAACTTTTAAGTAACTTAAAAAATAACGTCAATTAACTACATATTAATGGCTAAACCAATCATAAAATATATAAAAAAATGTGCATTTCTTTTAGTGTACGAATACTTTTTACACAACAAGATGTTGGATTGTTACAGTTTTGTAAATATTTATTCATGTATAAAATTATTTTTCTGTAAATTTCACATGAAAATAGTGAAAATATGTTCTATTATGTATTTATTAGTAATTAAAATGGAATTTATGCTTATAATTTTTATGAATGGATCTTTTTTAAATCAATAGTCGTACTGTACGAATACTTTTTACACTCACAGTAGTAATTATATTTTCTCTACACAATGTATACAATGTCTCGTTTTCATTTCAACGAGTGTCTTTAGTAGATAATGTGGAGATTATCTAGATGATTTGCAGATTACTGAGATAAAAAAAAATTAAAAATAAAATAAATTTTACTACTTTAACGATAATACTCATATATGTATGTATATATAGATATAAATTTAATTTCCATTTGGTTTTCCCTTTGTGTTTCAATAGCTCTTAGTATAAAATTTACATTTAAGCATGCAATTTCTGCTTATTGATAACTTAAAAATATTATTTAATTAAACAATTAATGACAAATGTATTAATTAAATATCGTCTTGAAAGTATATTAATATAAGAGTAGCTTTATTATGAAGTACACTATGTGTCTAACTCAGTATTTAAAACAATATCAACATTGCGAGTATTATAGAGGAACTGATTCATTTTTAAATCTTGGATCTATACAAACATAAACAGTATTCTCTCTCTACTGCCATTTATAAGAACTGCAGTGGCTCTTCAGTTACCGCTGATTGTGATTGGAGGGGTGACCACATTCGCTCTCACAGGGTTGCTGCAGCTCCGTAAGTTGGGCACGTGTCCACGTTAATCTGTGAAGTCCAAATTTTGCTCTTGTGCTATTAGGTTTAAAATAGGTAAGAGATTTTGTATTATGATAATTAATGTAGGACTTATTAAATAGTGCAAGAACTCTTTGATATATAATGTATTGATTATTTTTTAATTAAACATAAATTCACTATTCCAAGTACAGAAAAAAGTATTATCAAAATAAGAACTCTTGAAAGGTTAATTCATTATAGAATGCAATAATTTTTAGCTTTTTATGTCATACTGTTTAAAAAATGTATTGGATGGGCTTAGTGGGGTGAGGAATGAAGAGCCTGTTCTTCTAATTGGAAGATACCAAGTTCAATGTTAGACGTTATTTAACAACATGAAATGAATAGTGTGTTTCTACTTCCGGCATGTACTATAATCATGTACTATAATAGTAATTTGGGATCGTGCTCACTTTTTTTTTTTTTTTTGCAATGTGTGAATATGGCACGCCACCTATAAATAATCCCTAATATGAATATAATTCTGTGGATGCTTTATTTAATCGCAATAAAATTAATTTTGCTGAAATTCTCTAAAATTAAAAATTTGGGAGTTGAAATGATTAAAAATATTTTAATTAAAGATTTTGATAAAAAAAATCTTAACCATTAGAGATTTTTTTAAAAATAGAATTTAAATGCATAAAAATTGAATTTTTATAACAAATTTCACGATTATATAAAATTTTATGTTTCGCGTAATTGACATACAGTCAGTCAAAGTGAAATTCGTACACTGTGATATTTCTTGTTCAATTTAAGATATAGAAAGTAATATACAAAAAATTCACTATTTTCATTTTGATACACAGTAAACACCTCTTCTTTGTTTCACAAAAATAAATTTTAGATTTACACATTATTTAAGCAACACATCACTTTTAGGATGATTATTCGAACAAAAAAGGTCAAAATGAAACTCGAACACTGTACAAAATCTGTATATTAAAAAATATAGATACAAGATATCTTTATTTCAGTGCTTTGTTGGATGTCCTTTATTTCTAATTACACGTTCCAAACGTTTTGGCAGAGATCGAACGAGGGTTTCTACAGTTGTATTTACTGATTTTGTTCCATTCTTCCAATAATGCTTTTTTTAAGGCATTTTTGTTTGAAATTTGTGATGATTGCTTACAGCAACTTCTAACTGATGCCATAAATTTTCTATCACATTTAAGTCTGGTGATTATGGAGGAGTTTTAAGCCTTTAGGACAATTGTACAGTAGCCACAAGCGAGTATTGAGAGCATTAGGCTTTGGGTCATTATCCTGATAGAACCGAAAAGTATTTGCTATCCCAAGCTGTTCTGCACTATGTTTTAAATTATCCCTTAACATATTGATGTAGGTGTACAGATTCACAGTAGATTCTATACCATCACGCTTCCTCCTCCATGCTTAACGGTATATTTTCGTATTTGCAGGATTTAGTTCTTTATTGGAGTTTTGCCATACTTTTACCTTTCCTTTCGAAGAAAACAAATCGAATTTGGATTCATCAGCGAAAACTACTTTATTCCAAAATGTAAATGTCTCTCTTTTGTACTCTTTGGCAAAACATAATCTTTTTAATCGATTTTGTTTGCTTATATAGGGTTTGTTTCGTGCAATCCTACTGTGAAAATTGTTTTTCTCAAAATGATTCGTATTGTCTCCTGGTGAACACTCTTATTTAATAATGTTTTAGCTTCCAGAGCTAATTTAGGAGCGCTAAATATGGGATTTTTTTTACTTGTCGAATAATACAACGTTCCTCATGAGAATCAAAAAATTTTCCGTTTGCTCACCTTGGATTTGTTCTGCAACCCTTGGACATTTTTGTATCGATACATAATACTTTGAATTGTAGAATGAATTCTGTTGACTATTTTGGCAACTTCACGGAGTGATTTATCTAATTTGAAATGGTGAATAATCAGTTCTTGTCCACGTTGACGTCCCATGGTGAAAGCCGAGCCGGCAGCCGAATGGTTTGCGCTTTTGCCATCGGTTCAACAGTTCGTGGGTTCGAATCCCACCTTGGACATGGATGTTTGTAGTGGTTCGGAATCCACTTTAAACCGTAGGTCCTGGTCTAATTAGCCCTCGTGTGCAAAAAATGACCGTTGAGCGACAAACAAACCAAACCAACGTCCCATGGTGAAAATCCAAACAAAATAGTTACTTTCTGACTGACCGAGCCTTGTTTCAAAGCGACACGAAATTTTAAATGCTGATTTCATTTATCTTTTCGTTATTCACTGCAGGACTACACTGCGTATGAGTTTTATTTTGACTCTCTCTTTCGAATATTTATCTAAATAAGTAAAGCGTGGTTTAAAAAATGATTAAATCAAAAAGTTACTTTTGTAAAATAAATATAAAGTGTTTTACTTGTTACCGAAATAAATCATACTGAAAATTTTTGATGATTACTTTTCGTATCTCAAATTGAACGAAAAATGGCATAGTGTACGAGTTTCACTTTGACTCACTGGACTATAAATTAATTTGACAAAACTCAAAATTAGTGTCATTAAAAGTTCCTCTCCAACTTCAAAGGAATCATATTTCGAAGGTTATTACAACGTTTTTGAAGTGAAAGGCTTCGAAAATGACTCAATTTCACCCTCTTTAATTGCTGTTCCAACATCACCTCCGACATAGATTCAAGAAAGCGGTACTGCCAAATGGTATTATTTTGGGTTTATTTGCTTGAACGTTTCGCTTTTTAATAACAGATTCTCTAAATTTAAGTAGGGACTGAAACGTGTTGCCTAACTTACAGTATTTCCAGATTAACAAGTTGAGGATGTTACAAGCTAAATATAGCATATTTTCCAGTTGCTATTTTTAAGGAAGGAAAGTGGCAATTCAAATATTATGGGGTTTGTCTTTACAAGAATTATGGTGAATAACATAAAATGTTTTCTGCATTGGACAAAATGTTTTGATTCATTTATAATATTGCTATCTCATTTTGATCAAAATTAGTTATGTTTTAAAGTATTTGGTAGACAAAATATTGTTTTGAGTGAGTAACTTATAGAAAAGATATAATCTAGTTTAGAGTTAAAGCCAATAATACAAACGATACTAAAATATTGATGAGTTCAAGCTAATTGTACAAATGATATCAAAATATAGTTCTGATTTGAACCCGATTGTATTCAAAATATATAAAAATATAATAATGTATTAAAGACAATTCTACAAAAGATATCAAAATATTGATTACAGTTAAAGCTAATATACAAATGACATCAAAATATCATATAGAATTAAAACCAATAAAAAAACGATATCATCAAAAAAAAAAAACGATTAAATATTAAAATATTATTTAAAGTAACTGTACAAAAAATATCAAAATAAATTTTGAATTAAACCCAATCGTATACAAAAGATAATAACATAGTTATGATTTAAAGTCAATCGTACAAACGTCATGAAAATATTATTTTCAGTTAAAGTTATTCATAATTTGATATATATAGAAAAAATAGTACTCACATAAAATTTCTAAATTCCTAAATTGGCTATTATTATAATTTAGAAGTATAAAACAACGCTCATTTTTTGCGTTTTTTAGTTTTTTTCCAGCGGATAGCAGAAAATTTAAAAATTGACATTTTATGGAATGATACACATTTTTGCCTGATCGAAATAAGGAAACTCTCTATAATTCGAATAATTCTATAATTCTCAATAACTCGAGATTTTAAAATATCATCATAGTACTTTTCCTCTTAAATCCAATCTTTAAAACATTAAATAAAAATCTTTAAATCATCATTTAAAAGTGTAGGGAAAATAGTTTGACTATCTTCAATAAAATGTAATGTTTTAATAAATGTTTTTCCCCTTAATTTCATAGTTTAAAATTAATAGTTTAATTTAATGAATGCAACTCACATTTAGGAATATTAATTTAATGCATAATTTCATATCATCATCTAACGAAGTTTTTGTGTATGACAGTTATTAGTTCCGAACATTTATCTGACTATCATATTCTTCAAGCATTTTGAAAATCAAAAACTTTGAAATAACTTCTTTTGAAGTCAAAATTTTAACTATTTTAGTTTTCTTGGAACGGGTGAATTAAATAAAAAAATTTAATTTAAATGTGCATGTAACACGTAAAATTAATTTCAGTTAAAATTTGTATTTAGTTTTAACTAAATAAGCAAAAATCTTGCTAAGATGTTATCTGCAATTATTTAATGAAAATATTGCTATTATATACTGCTAACATATGTTATTATTTAATTTAAAAAAAATGTGTATACGCAAGAAATATTTTAAAAGCGCAAAATACCATACATAAAAGCTGTATACTAATAGAACTTATGAATGCAAAATGATACTGAAGATGTTATGTGCTCAGAAATAGTTTTTCCTACCCTTTCTTTAAAAAAATGGTGCTAATGATATATACAAGGTATTTACAATTTTATTTGATTCTAAAATTTATTTGTAGTTTTTTTTAATAAATTTATATTTTTGGAAAGTGTTCTTTTGTTCTTGTATTAAATCTAAGATTATTTTTAAAATTTTCAAATTTTTTTTAAAAGTAAGCTAAAATTTTCTAACTTTTTATTTTAATGTTCTTATTCCAGTCATTATTATGATTCACAAAATTGGGAAATATTTCGGGAATCGATTTGTGAATTGAACAAAATTCAGAATAACTTCCAACTCTAGCCAAGGTAAATATTACTGTATATTATTTGCTGTATTGTTTTATTTTATTTTTATCGTGAAAATATCATTTGAATTTTAAAATATAGAGATTTTTAAATTTGTAAATATTCATTAAATTTAAATATGCAATTAACATAAAAATGCTTAAGGAAAATTTCAGCAAAAATATATTTAAAAAATTAATTATCATTAAGAACTAACAATTATAAATATACCTTATAATTCAGTTAACTATTCTTTTAAGAGCACTAAACCATTAATTCTATTTCATTAAAAACAATCTAAATATACCTGTTCAAGAGATATATTATTATAATGAAGTCATGTGAAAAGAAAATTTAAATATATAAAAACCTGACTGTGTGTGTGTGTGCAAAACAGTTAATAATAACTATATATAACCCTAGGTAAAGAAAAGGAAAGCTGATTTTGGCTCTATATCATTAAGCTTCATCGCCAGATACAGAAATAAAAAAAATCTACACAATATAACCGTGCACACCTTAAGCTGCTGATAACAATGACGATAAGAACCTATAAAACTAAAAATTACAAGTGAAGGCGAACCCCTAACCCATTCTAAATACGAAGTCACGCCGCAATTATGCATAATTTTACCCGTTGGAAAAATCAGTGGGAAACAGGTTTTTCAGACAGGTTGTGGATTTGTTGCGGCTCTGTATAAAGGTCCCGTACGTGAACGGAGAAGCAGACGAGGTGTTTGCGGAACTGGCTTATTTGATTAACAGTTCGTTCACTGAATTCTAACAAATAAAAGAACACGACGAAATAAAAATGAGTAAAATAATCAAAAGAATTTTTGAGTGTCGAAATACTTTGGAACGAAAATTATATCAAACAACTAATATTTCTAAATTTTTAGCGTCGTTTTTAGCCGCGTATTTTTAATTACAAATAAATGTATAAACCTTTAGTAGTACTACTATTAATTTTGATGATAATGTTAAAATCTTTATTTCGTAGTTTTTAGTAGTATTTAGTAGTAATATATTTCTGTGTTTTTTCATTTCCTCAGACGGTAAAAATTTGCTTATTTTTTACGTTTTTTTTAATTTCGAAGATTCTACAAATCTAGTTACCATTTTTGTTTCTGAAAACAATACAATTGTTCACAGAAAAATTAAACAAGAAATTTGCTTAATTTCTCTGGAATTTGTATTACTCGCAGATGGTTTCGAAGATCGACATTTCCTTTTTCAACAATTAGAATTTATTAAAAACCACGTGAGGAAAAAATAATTAAATGTAATTCCAGTAATTTTGAAACTGTGAAGTATTTAAATATAATGTGAGATTTTAAAACAAACTCGTTAGATACATTGCACGTGTATTAATTGGTTATAAATTTCCTAGTTAAATTAGTGTCATTGGTAAATATAGTACAATATATATTTTTTGGTTTGCCTGTGCAAATGTAATATAATAGCAAATATGTAAAATATAAGGGTAGATTTTACCAACAAATTTATAAAATCTGAAAATTACTAAACGAGTTTGCTTAGAAAAAATTATAGTTTTGCTGAGAACTTTAAAGTCAAATAAGGTTATAAAACAATCATAATGACAATATCTTTTATCTCCTTAAATTATTTATAAAGCAAATTTTTTGTAACTTTTTAAGCTTAATTTATTATAAACCAACGTCAATGGAAAATAAGAAGAAACTTCACAAGAAATAAAATGCAAAATTAAGAAGAAAGCATTAAAACAATTTTTTTTTTAAAAAAAATCGGGTTTTATTGGCGAAAGAAAGGATAATTGTGTGTGCATATGCATTCTTAATTTGGTTAATTTTAATTTGCTATTACGTTTATGAATTTATTCCCCCTATAGAAATAGAAAAGTGAACTTTGACTAACGTTTAATAAAAAAATTGAAATAAAACATAAAGAGAAAGAAAGAAATAATTTCAGAAACTAAAAATGAACAAAAGTGCTGCTTGAAATTAATTTCACAGCAAAGAAAATTTTTTCTTTGACTGTTAGTGGATCTAAAAATTAGGTGTTTAATATTTGTTGAAAAGCGTCAATTGATTAGATCTCTAGTTTATCTATTATTTAATCACAATTATTTTATTCTCATCCCATAATAATATAAGCAACTATAATAATTTATGTAAAAGTAATAAATGCAATAAAAACTAACAAAAATTTATGATAGATTGTATAAAAAATGCACAACACTTATGTAATATAATGTTAATTAACTAAAATTTTTATGATGATATTTAGAAATTTAAATTAAGCTAATAATTAGAAAAAATTCAGATTATTAAAATTATAAAAAATTTTAAATTGTGTGTGTGTGTACGATTTGAATTTTCAGATATGAAGTACATTTTTGCTTATAAGTTTTAAATGACTGATTTGATTAATTTGATAAACATTTCATTTGTGCTTGATATTTAAAACATATTAAAAATTTACGTTTTCCATAATACAATATAATGAAAACTTCGCAATAAAACTTTTGATTTATTAATATTTTAATCTTAAGTATTAAATATTTATTACGTGCTGTTTCATAATATATTCATCCTTATCTTACAGCTCCTATGATGCTTCGATCCTGCATAACGGAAGCGTAACAGCTGAAGCATTCCAATATTCACTGAGCAATTCCTTTCTGAGATAACTTTCCATGGACAGTAGGTCGTATTCACGCGTTGCAAAGGCACGAAACCCAGAAAAACTCCTGATTACACTCCGACAGACAAGCATTGCGATATCGTTTTCCTGTTTTTCAACAGTAGCTGGATGAATATATCGGGGTAAAAATCTTGAAAAATATTAATAAGAGATATATCATTTTTAATCAACTCATTTACATATACACACGCCGACCAACTTGTCAAGTGGTCAGCGTGCCTGACTACGGATAAGGAGGTCCTGGGTTCGAATCCCGGCTCGGGCATGGATGTACTTTCTCTCTCTATCTATCCTGTCTTTGTCCTTTCCTTGTATGAATGAGGTGTGAATGGTTGCCTACCCTATAAACGGGTCCCTATGGCATGTGTGTACTGAGAAAGTCGGACTCCACACCAAAATATGGTTCAGTTGGAAAAGTGGAGCAGCGCACCCCTTGTTGCCAGCTAGCTGGCACACGACAATGAACAAATAAACACACACAACAAAATTCAATTTCACATTGCTTTTGATAAACTCATAATAATAAATAAAATTTGAATGCTTTTTAGTTGTAAAATTACTACTTTATACGATTTCAACTAGAATTAACAAGAATTAATATTAATAATCTTAATAAAAAAATTGATATTAATGTGTCTTCAAATTCTTTAGATTAAAAAAATACTCCTTTAAAATTTAAAAAAATTGAAATGCTAAATGGACAAAATTAATACAAAATTGCAATTTTGACTCAATCATTTTATATATGTATAATAAATATTCAACTCTAAAACTGATAGCTAATACAATATTAAAGTTTATGTGCGTTATAAGGATTCATTAAGCCGAGGTGATAGCAGAATAGTTAACGTTCTTGCTTTCGGTTCAACAGTTCGTGGATCCGAATCCCGAATCCTTGGATTTGAGTGCTGTTCGGGGTTTGGAAGACCATAGCTCCTAATCTGATTAGTCCTCGTGTGCACAAAACAAACCAAATGTCAAGGGACAAACAAATCAAGGGTTATTGTAATTTTAATGTTTTATTTTACCCGATGCCAATAAAATTATTTTCATTGAAGCCTCCTATTAAAATGATTGCGAACATTTCAATTGAGTATTTAATAAATACTATTTTCATATTCTTGACCATCTTTTAGTGTTCGTGATATTCGCGTCTTATCTTCATGTGTAAATTCCTGATGAAAAGTGTGAAAAGCAAGATTAGGCCTTCAATCCTCAATGCACACAATCTCCAGTACGCAAATGCAATAGTCACCGGAACAGTCTATCCTTCCACCTACTCATAAAGAAACGGGAGGGGAGGTTTCCGCGAGGAAAGTAATGGCTCTGTGGAGGATTTTACAGGTCAATTACTTTCACCCCTCTTTTTAACCTGAGGGTATCCGCAGCTATTTCTTAAATGGTGGATCAGCAGTATGCAAAAGGGAAGAATGGAAAGAAAACTGACCAATGAGAGACAGTACAGTGGAAATATTTTTTGAGACCTAGTTTCAACCGTCCATTCTCGAAGATTTAAAATTCGGCTTTATAATCAAAAATAGATGTGTTTTGATATTTGTGCGTGCTATTTCGTTAAAATGATAATAATAAAAAATCAAATTCGAATTTTTTTTAAGCTCAGTGTAATTTTTTTTTTCAAAAATAGACAAAATTGAGCTAATTAATTAATTTGTTTTTATAATTTGTGTGTTACTGTTGCATTGCTGAATGAGAATCGAACAAGATTCGTGGAATGTAAATGTGTCTATGTGTTTTAATACTCTCTTTTTTTTATTAATTTTATTTTCATTTAATAAAAATTCGAGTTATTTAATATAATGTCAAATTTTTTTCGAGTTAAAAAACTAAGTAATTTTTTATTATTTTTTAGAGTTTACTTTTCTAAATATTTACTACTACTGCATTGGTTAGTAATGCATAGGAAGTTTTCAATGAATGAGAGAATATTGTGTTTTAAAATTCACATTATTTCTCTAAAGTAATATAATTATCTGGAATGTAGAGAACTTTTAGTATAATATCATTTTATTCAGAATTATTCACAAAACTCAGTAGTTAAAAATAAAAAATTTTTTATTTTAACTATTGCTATTGCATTACGGAGCAAAACACGGAAAATGTTTAATCGAATAAAAGTATTTTATTTTAATATTTGTATTATATATATTTCATAAAATTATGTTTAAAAATAATCTAATTTAAAAGAATTAGAAATTGAATTATTTGGCGTGGGGGTGTTGATTTATTGGGGGCACGTAAGAAACTAAGCTAAGTTTATTTATCCCTGTAACTTCTGCTATTACATTGGTTTGTAAAACTCTTGAAAAGTTAGACTGAAACAAAGTATCTAATTTTATTGAATGTTAGTTCTATTGATAACGGAGTTCTCTAAATCCATATTATATGAAAATAAACTCAATTTTTATTTTATTTACATTTATTAAGGATTAGGGGAAATTTTATTGATAACATTAATTAAATAATAATCTCTACTAGAAAAAGATTTCAAGAAAAAGATAAGATGGTGAAATATTTATAAAAATACATTGCCTAGCTCAATATTGTGAATCAATATCTTACATTTGTATTAATGAATGATTTAATTGAATACAAATAAATACTATTTCATTAATTAAACATTTGTATTAATTAATGAAATGTATTTATTTGTATATAATTATTTTATATATAATTATTTTGTATTTAATTAATGAACGTGTATTTATTTGTATTCACTATCTCATGAAATCTTAAAACATGGTGTGCTTCTCAAATAGATAGTGGAATTTAAAAAACTTAGAAAATTATTTTCACAAGAGTAAGTGATTCCCGTGTTTTTCTCAGCAAAACCTGTTCGTATTACGAATCGATTTTTCTCTCAAAATTGTCTTTCATATCATCTTCAGTAACCCTAATTTAATTTTGTATGCTCTAAAAATCGTAGGAAAAGAAATATCGCTTTAATATCATATTGCTTACACAAACGTAAAAAATTTAAAAATTAAATTCAGATACTTGATATTGTACATAATTTTTTTAGCAATAGCTAATAACTTTGATGTATTTCATCCTGAAAAATGTTAAGTTTACTTTATATTTTTTAGGAAGTGAATACTTAAAATATTTGAAAAGGAATGAATAAAATGTCAGAAATAATGTATATTTATTTGCAATTGTAAAAAAAAAATAATCTAAATTTTATAATTAAAATTTTACAAAATAATAAAATTTTTCTTTAAAAAATTTTATGTTTAGGAATTTGAAGTAAATTTCCTTGCTCTTGTTTTCTTTTATAATTCAAATACGCAGTATGGAGTGGAGAATTATGAAGCTTATAGAATAAACTAGAAAATAAGAATAAAAATGAATCCACACCCACACTGATCCATATTAAACAATAATTTGCCTTTAAAATGTTACAAATATAAGAAATAAAATTTATTATCAGTGTAAGTACACACCCCCACTCACTTACATAAAACTATCATCTTAAAAAGAGAAAAAAAAATTTTCTTTTGACGAAGCTTTTTAATCGGTTCTTGAGATATTTTAGCGGATGTTTTCTGTTTCAGGTTTTAAAGAAGCCTCCGTAAAGGAAGAAAATGCCAATGTTATTTTACGGAGCAAGGCGAATTCATTTTGTTCCAGAAAATCCCGTTTTCAGCATATCGGATCGATGGCCCCACTTCCACCCCTATTCCGCTTTAAACTTGGGAATGACTCTCTTCCCTAACTGATTTTTACGACAGTGCGTCGTCATAGCAACGGCATAGTAGCACTCGGAAAGATGGGGACGATCGATAATAAGCGGCACGCGATGTTGCATTGAGAAACCGATGTGTCTTCCTCGTTCTGCTGAAACGCAAGTTCGAATTTCGCGTGATGGGGAATTATCTGCGCCGCAGAAAATGATTAAAAAGAAAAGTTATGACGAATGATAGTAATTATCTTTGTAAACTTTTCTGTTTTATTTTTTTAAGTGCTT
The DNA here is from genome assembly GCA_037975125.1 of Latrodectus hesperus. Taxonomy (NCBI): domain Eukaryota; kingdom Metazoa; phylum Arthropoda; class Arachnida; order Araneae; family Theridiidae; genus Latrodectus; species Latrodectus hesperus. The sequence goes on along the minus strand of JAJQOW010000332.1, from coordinate 68,000 downwards.
CCTTATTTAGAATGAGTTAAATGGAAAAAAAACTATATGTATCACATAATTAACGTCGTTTTCAGCAAAAATTTCCAAGAACACATTATAGTTTAATTACAACAGTTTATGACAAAAATTTAAGCGAATGTATCCAACAATTGTCTTTATGTTAAGGTTTTTAAATGAAGTCCTTTGTTCTACTTTTTTTTCCTCTGTTCTACAAACTCTTATTATTTATTCTAATTAAGCATACTTGTCGGTTATATATAACTTTTTAAACGTTCCGAAAAAATTGCAAAATAAAAAATTATGGTATAGAATTTGAAATGTCCATCAGGGATTAATATTCAGTTATATGTGTGTGTTCTTAACTATTTTTAATTAATTTTTTCAAACAAATTCTTTTTTAGAAAATATTTTTCTTATATTCAAACTTTTCTATTCTTTTATAAGAGAAAATTATAGCTATCTGTCTTATTATCTCATTTGCAATGGGTAAATAAAATTACAATTGATTTCTAAGAACTATCTGAAGACGAATGCAATAGTTAAAATGACTTTCTTATAAGAAATTACACATGACATTGTTAAAATTGCAATCATTTGAAATAATATTTAATTAAATTTCATTCCAACCTGATTTTTAACATTGTTTGCCCTATTTATTTTAACTATAAAATTTGAATTAATTTAACAAGTCATTGAATTTTACTGATTAGTTTTTCCCACTTACTGATCGATTTTCATCGGCATTTTACAATAAATTTTTTTATCACTTAAAAGTTTTTTGATTTCATTTTATATTATTATGAGTTTATTCCAAACTTTCCTCATTCAAATATAGTAGCCTAATAAAATTACCTACTATTCTTCGTAATATATGGAGGAAAAATTACATATACTTTGTTGGTGATATTTAACACACTTTAATAATAACACAAGCATTTTCTCTTTAGAACTAATTAGATTAAATAATCTGATTAATTAAATTAACTTATTCAGGATATTTAATTATTTACCTTGTATCTATGAATTTTCTTTTAATAATTACCGTATTCACTACCGTATAAGACGCACTTTTTCTTTGGAAATGGGTTTAAAAATCGGGTGCCTATTATACGTCGATAGAATTTCCTTTCTGGAAATTTCTGAAAAATTTCCTCATTCATTCAAAGTTATGTGATTTTTTCTTGTTTCTCTGAAGAATGTGTTAATATATTAGTTACATAGAATTCAGTGAATTCGCATGCGCTGTCATCGACGGTCGCAGTTAAGTTCATAAAATGATAAGAACTTGGTAAAATAAGGAAGATGATCTAAGAAAGACATAAGAGCTATGGGCTTAAGAGCTATGGGATCCATATGAAACAGCAACAGTGGTAAAGTTAATTAAGAAGTGTGGCACTGTATGGTAAAGATGACTATTTGTTGTATGAAGAGTCGAGGGCTGATTTAGAAAAAGGTTTTTAAGTGATTTTTCAATTAGCTCTAAAGATGAACGTCTTTGTTTTCACAAAGAATAATATTCTAAAAATGTTATCGATATAACATGTTATTTCTCTGATAGATTAAGTGTTTGCAGAAAGTAGTAATTTGTATTTTCGTAACTTTAAATAAATATACTGTAAATTCATCATTATGGACCTTAATAGTTTAATCATTCAAAAATGTATATAATAAAACCAGGGTGTGTTTTATAGGACGGCAAATATGGTATTTTATTAAGTTCTTTTTATATAACATTTTTTAAAGTTTCAACTACTTTAAAGAATTTTAATTTCTATAGAGAATAAACATTAGACCTTATTCTTGAAAAATTTTTTCTCAAACTAAGGAATATCATTTCATACACAAATTTTAAAACATATTCCTAATGCAAAATGTGTTTCATAAACATTCTAATTAAAAAAAAATTTCCTCTTGATAAAGAAAAAAATTTAAATATTTTGATTAATATTCTACTAGATTAATAATTGTTATTATGCTTATATATTATCATTTTTGTATAGTTGAATTTTATCGTATTAAAATAATTTTTTTGTATTTATTTTTTTAAATTATAGAGTTTTGCAGCATTAGCATTTTGAATACTATTTTTTTTAAAGAAACATTTATTTTTTCTTAATTTGACATTGATTATATTTTGCTCTAAATATGATAATTTTGAAATATATTAGAATCAAGTACTATATTACAAATATACCAAAAAGATTAATTTCTTCAAAGAATGAGGAAGTTTAAAAAAAATTAAGTTCTTTTTAAATTTCCTTTTTGAATTAATAAACCAAAATAGAAAAATTTACAATGAATTGTTATTGTTTAGTATTGTATAGTTTTCTTGAATTAAATTAAATGAATATTCTAAATTTTTAAATAATCTGAATTATTTTTTTTATCTGACTTTGCAAAATGCAGCACTTTCACTATTTATTTGAATTAGTTAATTTTCTTTCTTAATGATTTCATAAGATTTTTCTAAGATAAAATAGGAATATATTTTGGAAATTTTCTTCGAAATAATCAGGTTTTATATTTATGAAACTTATAATAAAGCTCTTTTATGTCATTTAAGTCAAATGTCACAAATCTTACGGACAATATTTTGAATGATTTCTTTTCATCGCCAAATTTTTTAAATATTATTAAAAATTAGACTAGAATAAAACTTCGATATCATCATTTGCTTTTGCGATGCAAGCAGCTTTTTTTTATTCATGCTTTTTCTCGTTTTTAAATCAAGTTTGTCCACTTAAATATATTTCTTTAACATAGGTAAGATGGTGAAGTATTTTTGACAATAACCAATTAAAATAATTATATTTTGTTTTCGAAACCATTTATTATTTGCAAAATTTGCCAATTTTCGGTTAGTTGAATGTAAGATAAATATAGCTGAATTAATTTTCTTATTATTTATTACTGTAACAATTTTATATTCTGTGTATAATTTTCTTTAATGTGTACAACTTCTTGAAAATGATAAGCATAGAGAATTTGTTTTAAAGTATTATTAAGTAATAGTGTTTGACTTTTAGGAAACTATATTTGCGCTCCTGAATAATTGAAAAGTAATGAAAAATATATTTATGCAGGTATATATTACACAAAAATTTCATTCACAAATATTTTAGAATTCCTCAATGTTTTCCGTATTCAACAAATACACCTCGATTCCCCTAAAACATGATGTAAAGTATCAACGCATGATAATGTCGTGTAAACTGCTTCTAAAAGCGATGATTGTGACGCAGAACAAAAACAAGCCTTTACTTGAGGAAGAAATACTCGATTGTCGGAAAGAGAGAATAACACTGCCTTTACATTCCCTCTTAACCCTTTTGCGCTTGCAACTGGCCCTTTGTTGGAGGAGGTCGTGTGAAACCCAACAGGGATTATCAATAGACCGCAGCAGGTTTCGAGGACTTCCTCCCCCATATACCTGCCGCATGGCATTGATCCACAAAAGCCCCATTGTTAGCGAGGGTCTCTTGACTTGACCGACCTCAAAGCCCTGCTTATTTTAGGTCAAAAGTTGAGATTTTTAGTCTCAGTCCCATTCAAATGATAAGCAATGACTTTCCTAAGATTTTGAATGGTTGTTTTTCAGAAAATATCAGAAAGGATTTGAATTCATAGAGTAAAGTGAAGCAAATTAAAAAGAAAATGATTTTTTTTTAAATATTTAGTGAAATAAGAAAATAATGCGAAACGATAAATGCTGAATAATTTCTACTGACCTTGTATGGTAATAAGCTATAAATCTAGAAATTTTATTGATGGATTGATGGATGAATGGATAGATGGATGGATATGTAAGAATGTTTAATATTTTCAACAAAAATTTGCAAATTGGAGGGATGGATAAATGGATGGATGACTGGATGGACGGATGGACGAAATAATTATCTAATTTTTAATTTTAATTGATTTATTACATTTTAAGTGATGAAGACACGATGCATATTTTAATTAATTAAAAGGAAAATTATAGATAGCTTCAAAAGATATATTGTACGTCAATTTTATTTTGTAATTAATAAGTTGGATAATATTATAAACATAAATACAGTGGCTCTCAAAAGTGTTCGTGGATTTTAGAAATTTATAGCAAGTGCAGTTTATTTTGGAATTGAATGAGGATACTTCATCCAATAATAACTAAAACCAAGATTATTTTTGAAAGCCTCTAAGATTATTTTGCTCCCATTAAAAGGAAAATACAAAATTTTGAATAAAGTCATCTAAAAATTATCGTACACTGAAGGGTTTCTAGATTAATTGAATGAAATTTTCCACATTTCTTCTCTTGAAACACAAGTGACTTCGGCAGGGTAAACATATATTCCATTATTTACGAAAACTCCTCACATAAAACTAGGACGCGGCGTATTTTCAAATGTCCTACGTAATTGGATTTATCATGAAAATTCTCTCACATTGTTTTGATGTCATTACAAGTATAGTCTGTTTCTATCCCATTCCAACTTAAAGTAAATAATAGAAATGCTTATATGTGACAGTATGTGTGTGCCACTATTAAGTTCTCCAATTTGATTTAACTTAATCACATTTTAATGGTATTGAACGTTTCGATTTTGCATGAAAACGAGAATCGCATAGAAAAGATTTGACGAATTGACAAGTGTCTGAAAAATAAATGATAAATTCACATTCCTTTTTGAAGAAGAATTTTAATGCCGTCAATAATATTTTTTTGATTCAGAGAATGAATAAATAGCTATTATTAATGTCATACTGAATGAGCTTCCTTTTTCTCTACTGATAAGTAGCAGTGCTATCTTAAGATAATATTTTATTTATATTTTCTTGATAAAATCAACTTCTTGCACATGAATAATATATGAAGCGAATTCATCTTCCAAGTGTATTCAGATAATGAAGAATACATTGAGTCGTTTGTTTGCATATCGATCTAGTTTTAATTAAAAATAACATTATATATATATTAATGAAGGCAGTAAATGTCATTATTTGTGTGTGTGTGTGTGAATATAGCATAAAAAGTTCGAAAATCATAGGAAATAGAAATGTATGCTGAAAAAATTATTAATGTAAATGTGCATTCTATTTTAAGAATTTTATTGGATTTATCATGAATTACATACCTTTTTAATTTGCTTAGAGCATTCGATTAGTTCAAACGACAAATCGTTGACATCCCATGGAATATCCCGTTGCGTAATGCATAAAGATTAAAGATAACGACTCTTCTTTCTTGTATTGCAGCTTTTGCGTGCGGTGAATGTGCCGAAATAGCTCAGTTGGGAGAGCGTTAGACTGAAGATCTAAAGGTCCCTGGTTCGATCCCGGGTTTCGGCAGGTGCGCTCTATTCCTCGGTAGTATAGTGGTAAGTATCCCCGCCTGTCACGCGGGAGACCGGGGTTCGATTCCCCGCCGGGGAGAGCTTTTTTCTTAACTTCAAATTATATTTTTTATTCCACTGTAAAAATGTATTTATCGAAATTGTTGACCAAAAATTATATAAATTTAAATTAACCAAGTAATTTATAAATTTTATTATTTGTAAGAATTGTGTATATATATTGTAAAATATATTAATATTAAAAAATAGTTTATTATTAAAAAGTACGAGCATATAATTTAATAAACAGTATGTTTGACATGCTTTTAACAGTTATACAATAAGAAAATGCACAAAGAAAACTAAAATTTTTCTTACTTGAAGGGAGGTTTATTTGTATTTTTGAGCTGACTAAAAAGTTTTGAAACGGATGAAATGAAAAGTAAAATTATAAAGCAGCAAAGTTTATGCATCTTATTGTCGAAGAATCGTGCTCATGCACTGCTGAATCGATGCTGCAGCTCGAATTTTTTTTTTTTTACAAATTTTAAGTATAAATCTACAAATGTTTAAACTACATTAAACTGTTCTAATAATCCAGCGTGAATCTTTGAAACACGTTTAAACATAGACTCCCTTAAAGAGGATCAGATTGAGAAAACGCAAGTATTTTTAAATGAAAAATTAAATTTTTCGGAATAAATGTAAGAATAATAGTTTATTCATTATTGCTGACGTCAAAAAAAAATATTGCACCGCTTATTTTGAAGACAATATAGCAGCTATAACATGGGTATAAAGTAATTTTAGATTAATGATATTAAACAAGTATTCACAGAAAGGTTAAATAAACAACTATCATAAATATTTTCAATAGTTTTAGTAAGTTTTACACACATTTTTTTATTAAAGTGATCATCTAAATTAAAATTATTAACATTTGACAAAAGTACTAATTTTTAAGTATAAAAAATATTATAGAAGCCTTTTTTCCTGAATGTATTAAGATTAAATATTAAAGAAGTAAAAGAAAAACTATTTTATTTTTATAAGAGGATATAATCTCTCTATATCCATTCATACTAGTATGAATGAATTTATACATTTAAAGAAAATATTCCTATTATTTAGATTAAAAATCAATCCATGGAGCGTATAATTTTGCATCGAATTCAAATTATTTGATTTTGGTTTTCACTCTACCTCCCGCATTGATCTCTAATTCAACGAGATACTCACCTTAAAGTGAATTCTGAATCATACTAAATAATCTCCCTCTGAAGAGAGCATCGAACTCACAAACTATTGAAAGAATGGCCAGCTACCATTCATGTGTTGGCTCCGCCGGATATTAAAATGGATTATATATACATATTTTTTTGCTTTTTATGTTGTTTCATTTAAGTATTAATACAATTCACCTCAAAATGATTATGCTTAAAAGCATGTATTGTAACACATTCACTCAAAAATATATTAAAATATAAGTTTCTTGAGAAAAAAAAAAAAAAAAAAAAAACCTCTTTTCTGTGATTGGAAACTTTATCTACAGGATTGGAAAAATCAAACACTAAGCATTCATTCTTCATGTATTCTCATAAATAATATGCATTTAAAGTATAAATTGGTTGGATATTGTTTTCTAGAGCAAAAGGTTATGGAATTCAACCCAAGCTTTTGGACTTCTTAGTTCTGAGATCATATAGGTGCAATAAAGATGCATAGGACCATATATTTATCTAATGGAATGGTGTGAAGTTTGGATAGAATGCTTCTGATTTAGATGTCATATTATCACTTGACTACATTGGAATTTACGAAACATTAACTTTGGTGGCTTCTAGGGTTGACGATAAAAGTGAATGGTGAATATATACAGGTGAAAAAAAATAGTTTCTACTGATTTTCTTATTAATAGTCTATGGTACCGAATACTGGACAACTTATCAGCTAGAAACTGTTATGAAACTTTTCTAATTATCTTTTGAATTTTTGTTCGTTTATCGGTCACTTTTTGCGTACGAGGGCTGATTAAACCTGAACATACAGTTTAAAACAGATTTTGAACCACAAGAAGCATTGAACCCCCAGATGGGATCACAAGTTGTTGAATTGAATACCAAAGTGCTAACCATTGTGTTGGCTGCTCGGCTTGAAATTTGTAAGAATTTGGTCGAAAGCCTGCTTTGGCATGTTGAGAGTAAGAAAACCTAATGTTCTTGCAAGCGCCTCCCTTGACAGATGCCCAGGCTGAATTCAAATGTACAGCAAACATTTCTCGTTGTAAAATTGTATCTGGGATTGAACTACGAATAACATGATCCCACCTTTATATTAATTTTTTAATCTCTTAAAGTTATGATTCTCTATGTTTTTTTATTATAAATGAGCCGTGGCTTATTTCCATTTCCTTGCTCGTATCACTGGTGCCACAATAGCTTAATATTGAATATTGAAAGGCTATCATGAGAAAAAGGATCCACAATTGTGTTGGTTGGTAGCTCATTTGAAACTTGACTCAAAGAAGAGTATTGCGTGTTGGCAGGATCTGTGTACACTGAAGTTTTTGGAATCCAGTATTTTTTCATCATCGTGTTTAAGTGGAAAACAGCGGTTGTGTTTTCTCTCTCTATTGTGTTTCCAATATTAGGGTATGTGTACCAGATTGTTCCGATAATTTAATAAATGTATAGACCATCAATAATGGCTTGGTAAATTTTGAGTGATGATGTCATTTTAAAAACACAAATATAAAGTTAAAAATAAATATTACTTAATTAACCAACGGATAGTTTTGAGAAGAAAATTTTGAAAAAGTTATTAGTAAACTTGGTTTTTTTTCTATAGTGCAAATTTGTTTGAGAGATAAATATAATGTTACTATTTTTTTTTCCAAATAATTTTTTTGAAATTCATCAACAACCTAAACCATATAAAATTGTGGCATATCATATAAACACGATTATTGTGAAGCCATACGCGCATTTAAATATGTTTCTTAATTATTTAAATAATAATTGCATCAGAAGTATAGGGCTTTTCCAAATTAAAATTTTTTTTTCAAAAAAGAATTTTGAAAAATAGCGCATATTATTATTTTTTTTAGATAATTTAACTAGTGAATTTTTCTGATAAATTATTAAACGTAAGAAATGCAACTAGCATTAAGGCAAAAGCTTATTAACATCTACATTCATCTTCAAGGTGTCTTCTACATTTGAGGAAAAATGTTTCTTTTTTCTTCATTTTATAATTTGCTAAGGCACATGTTTTATGCATTTATTCACAGATCCAATTTAAACAAGTGAATTTTTGAAGTTTATGATAAAAAGAAGGAAAATTCTTAGAAATTACTGTCAAATCCTTTATCTTTATTATAAATGAAGTCAGTCAGTCAGTTAAGATTATTTTTTTTTCCTGTTAAGTTAGGGAAAAAGTTTAAAAGCAGCATTGTTAGCACGCTTTTGCTTGAATAATGGTTTATATAATTCAACACGATAGATGAAATGAAATATTTTTTTTCCAACCAAATTATTAAACTTTGTCTCAGCGTTAATTAAAATGAGAGTAAATTACTTCAATTGCTAGTTTTGACTATTCAAAATTGAATTAGAATGTTAAGAATGGGCATTTCATACGATTTAGAACATTTAATCGAAATATCTTTCTAAATAACAATTAAGTTTAAATTTTTAATCTGGATAACATTTGGTAAAATGAAAAAGAAGATTTGCAATATATTAACTGTTTGTGAATCATATAAGAGAAATTTTAGTTATTATCAAATTATTTCTTTATTTATATCTAAGATATAAAAAAAAGAGAGATAATTGCTTTTGACAACATGACAACTGTCATCATTTGTCACAAATGAAGAGCGACAAAATTCTCAAACTAAGATTGGCTTATGTTTCCAAAAGAGCACTATACGTTCCGACTAACATTTCACATTATATGCATTTTTAGTTGCGAATGGGAATAAATTCTGTTGATTATAAGCAATATGCATCTATCTGTTTGAAGTTAAGGATTGTACGTCAGAAGACTTGTTTTACGAAAATAAAATTCCTACTATACATTAAATTCAGAAAAGTCAACAAGCTGTCGACAAAGCTTCAAAGGGAAATTACATAACATTAGTCTATTAATCAAATACCTTGTGACAAATATTCTTTTGAGACTAAATAATTATACTAAAAAGGCTACAATTACAGATTAAGCAAGACATTCGAACTACTTATTTCCTTCAGTCATGTTTTTTATTTTCGCTTCTCTTATAGTTATGCTTAGAGATTTATCTTAAAATTTTCCATCCGATAGCATCTATAGATCTTCATGTGAAAATGCTATGTTGACCACATTTGGTGACTAATAATGCTGACCTATTAATTGAATCTTCCCGGTATAGTTTTTGTCACTTTTTGTACACATATACATATAACTGTCTAAAAATCTTAAGGTTAATGGGTTTGGAATACTCGCCTATTACATGTGCTTCATGATTTTAACCACGGTCAAATGATCTGGTCACACCTTAGATGACACTCTCCTATCCACATCCATGCCACATCAGCGGAGTCTCTTTTCTTGAGATAATATTGCATAGAATCCTGTCAGTTGTCGACAGCCTGATGAACGAAGCTGATTTAAGATTTTTTTTAACATCCGTTGTGTATTTTTATTTTCAGGAGGGCTTTTTTTTATATAAATAAGAATAGTATTTTCATGTTGCAATGGAGAAAACCGCAAAAATTTCCGTGCAAATACACCAACAGAAACTCATGCAGTAAACAGAAACGCAACACCCATTTACAATACTGATCAAAGCTCTTGGTTTTAATTCTGCAGCAGCTAGAATCGAGGCTTCCACTTCAAAGAGAGCAATATTTTCAATAAGGACTTTTTTTTTCTTAAAACCTAAGTGATATCATCTTTCAACAAGATGATTGACAGTTTTATTGTTTTATTTTGCTGGATGTGAAAATTAATTTTTTTACTGAGCAACATATTTTCCAGGTTCTTCATAGATTGAGAATATCTTGTCATGGTTTATTTAGAGATTGAAACGTCACTACTTACTGGAAATACTAGTCACTATGATTTATAAATTTCCACCCAGAATGAAATATTAAAATCTATCATGCAAGCTAAATCCGACATGGTATTAATATATTCGACATTTCCACATTCTGAGTTTAGGTTCCCTAAATCATTTAAGTATTCTGCTCGATATATATCCTACATCATCTGAAAATTCTGATTGTCTTATGCTGCATCTTTGTAATATAGTTTTGATTGCTAGCATATTACAATTTCATTATCTGCAAAATAAAAGATACTTGATGTTTAACTTACGCTAATAGTTTAGTGATAGTATAACTTTTTATTTTATTTTACGTGTAACTAGAATATTAATATCTGTTGAAAGTTAAAGAATTTTGTTGAATATAATAGCTTGAAATCCTTGGATGAAATCTCGAAATAATTTTTCATGGATGATCTGTAGTCTCATGAAAGTTAAACTTAATCTTTAAGCATTGTCAATATGTTTTCTTTTTATTGAAATACCTCTCCGTTTCAATGCAATCTCATATAGGTACCAATTCGCTTTTACGCACGCTTAATACCAATTACTTTCGCTACTGAGTTGCAACCGAATTGCTGACATCCTTTATGTCGTTTTTCATTCAAAGCCTACTAATTAAAATAAATTCTGAGATGAAAAACATGTAATGAAACCATTTTAATAAGTAATCAAAGATCACCTTTTCCTTGAAATGTCGAAGAAGGATAAATGTATGGAGTGCTTAAAGGAATTGGGAGGTAGAAAATTATATTTTTTGAATTATGAATAGGTTCCGATAGACGAGTGAACTTGTTTTCTTATCTCATGCAAATGTTTTTCTGAATTAACATCTTTTAATAATCTACCAAATATGAAAGACATCTTCTTTAAAAGAAATCAATAATAAATGAATAATTTTACTGATTAAAAGTGAAGTTCTTAAATAATTTTTTAATTTTCAATTTTAAAGGTAAACTAATCAGGTTAATTTATAAAAAGAATTCAAATGAGTCAGTAATTTATATTTTAGAAAATTATTGAAACTTCGATTATCTATCATTTTTCTAAATACCTTCCTAAAACGATTCTTTAAAAACTGTATTAAAAAAGGAATTCATTAAGTCTAACATTTCGGATATCCTTAAAATATGCAAATTATTAAAGTTGTTCTAAATGGAAAACATTTGCATATTTCTCAATTATAATTTTACATTTTCATATTTTAAATAGCATGTACTAAGGATTTTTTTAGATAAATTGCATTTATTAGGACAATTCTTAAAGAGAAATTGAATCGTAATGTACAGAGGCAGCACAATTAATAGCTAACTACTAATTAGATTTTTGAAGCAATGGTTTGTAATTAATCAAATTATTCTCTTTTAATTAAAAGTTAGAAATGACAGCAGGTTAATGATGCTGACTTTAAGTCTATTATAAAAAGATAGCTTGAGCAAAAAAATTTTCTTTATGTTCTTAAAAGTATTAAAAGATACTAAAATTTAACAAAGTTAATTTCAATTTTAATATCGAAAGTTTTATTTATTTTTATCAATAAATTTTATGTTAAATTTTAATATTAGCATTAAAATAAAATTTTTTAAACTAAAACCAATTTTCATATGACTTTAATTTTCCATTTGTATCATTTTGTCTTACCATTTATTTATTTACTTATTTCGAAATGAAATTTCATTATTCTTTTATCTGTCATGTCTATCTCACTATGTACAGTGTATTTATTTAAAAAATTTTCTGAGCTATTTTAAGAGATTATCAATTTTTATAATTCTAACTTAAATTCATAGGTAAATGAAATTAAGTGTTAAATATATGTAACTATCATAATAATTAGTAGCAAAATGTATTTATTTTGTTATTAATATATATATATATATATATATATATATATATATATATATATATATATATATATGTATTGTTATATTAGCAGTATAATATATAATTTTCAAAGTTATAAAGATATTTATATAAATCGCATATTTTTTTCTAACAGCCTAAGAATATATGTTTCAAAAATTAAGTGCTCGATATTATTGAAGGCTCTTTCATATTTTTAAAAAGAATTACGTTTCTTGGAAAAATTACTTTCTTGATAAAAACAACTTCTTGCATATGAATAATATATGAAGCGAATTCATCTTCCAAGTATTCAAATAATGAAGAATACATTGAATCGTTTGTTTGCAGATCGATCTAGTTTTAATTAAAAATAACATTATATATATATATTAATGAATGCAGTAAATGTCATTATTTGTGTCTGTGTGTGTGTGTGTGGATATAGCATGGAGAGTTCGAAAATCATAGGCAATAGAAAGAAATGTATGCTGCAAAAATTATTAATGTAAATGTGCATTCTATTTTAAGAATTTTATTGGATTTATCATGATTTACATATCTTTTTAATTTATTTAGAGCATTCGATTAGTTCAAACAGAAGAATCGTTGATATCCCATGGAATATCCTGCTGCGTAATGTATAAAGATTAAAGATAACGACTCTTCTTTCTTATCTTGCAGCTTTTGCGTGCGGTGAATGTGCCGAAATAGCTCAGTTGGGAGAGCGTTAGACTGAAGATCTAAAGGTCCCTGGTTCGATCCCGGGTTTCGGCAGGTGCTCTGTTCCTCGGTAGTATAGTGGTAAGTATCCCCGCCTGTCACGCGGGAGACCGGGGTTCGATTCCCCGCCGGGGAGAGCATATTAATTTTTCGTATTCGGCTTATATTTTTTTTAAAAGGTACTCATTGAATATGGACTGCTTTGAATAAACATTACATTTTAATGCGCTTAAGAACTTGGCATAAAGCTTTTATCTCAATTATTTGCTTGTGTATTGCTGAAATACATTAATATAATAAAATTACTTATAACAACAAATAATTTTTTAAAAAATGAACGATATTTTCTCCCTTTGCAGAAAATGTATTTGATAAGGATTAAACAATATGATTTTATAATAATTAAGTGCAAAATCAAAACTAAAAAATTGCAATGAGAAGAAAAGATAATTAATAAATAATACTGCAAATTAAAATGCAATATGTCAATATTAAGAAGTCTCATAATGCTCACACACTATACAGCTCAAATTTTAAAATTATATAGCAAGGAATTAATTCCTTTTATGGCTTAAGTCTCTTCATAATGAAATTATTTCAATTTTGTTATATCGATAGTAAGCAATTTTCATTAAGTAATATGATAAAAAATTATATTAAAGGAGATTACGGCTTGAGAGATTCTATGTATTTTAATTAAAAATTTAGTGAATTTTATTTTTCTCAACAATTTTGTATAAATCTTAAAAAATAAAAGTATTAAAATTTACATTATTTTTAATATAAATTGAATTATTTTTAATTTACAATTAAACTCAGTAATTAAAGTAAAGAAATAATGGAAAGCATTTATTTATAAATAGAATTTGGACATCAAATTATGTAAAACACAATAATTATAAGAATAAAATCTTTGCAGCATTTTTTAATCAGTTTCTGTGACATATTCTTGTGTGATGAAAGTATAATTATACTTCTTTTATATGTGAAAATATTTATGGATTGGTGTTACCATTACAGACGCGCGCTTTGGAATTAAATAAGTACATCTTAATTTTATTATCATTATTCTTTTTAGAAAGAGTAATTTAATCGAATATCTTGCAAATAATAAAATTCAACATTCTTAATTTTATGTCTTGTTTGTTCTTTTTTGACTGTGTAAAAAGCATTTTTTGTTTTCAATTTTTCTATAGTAAACCTTTCTGAATTTAATTGATATTATATACATACATACATATATATATATATATATATATATATATATATATATATATATATATATATATATATATATATATATATATATATATATATATATATCTATATATATATATACACGACCATATGAACTATAAAGTACCATAAAAGCGCGCGCGTGCATGCTGATAAGACAAAATAATTCAGTAAATGAACTTGTAAGACTAAATTATTATTAATTCTTTCCTATATTATGTAATAATTAATAATACGAGTTAATTTTTTTAAAAAAATTTATGTCTAAAGAATTTTACACTAAGACCTTATACAGTAAAATACAAGAAATATATTTTAATAAAAAATTATAACTGCAGTTGAAATTAGATCAATATATACTAAACGCATAAAAAAGTTGTGCATGGTAAAATATAATTTCAATTTTTAATTTTGCCACTAAATAGATTACTTCATACCTAATTAATATATTTTAGTTTCATTAATCACTATCCTATATATATAAATTAAAAATTTTATAATCAAAATAATACTTCTATTTGCTTCAGTTTAAGTATAAGTAGAAATATCACTCGATAAATATTTAATGGAACTATATTATATTAGCATTATTTTATCTATGCCACAAAAAGACAACAAAAAATTCATTGTCAGTACTATTTTGTACATATTTGCATGCTTTAAAAAATTATTATTTTAATTAAAAATGAATTTTTTTTAAATTTTAAAAAGGTAATAATATAAATTGCAAGCAATAATTTCTAAAACAGAAAATTTTATGACTTTCTTAATGACAGTGCTTAGCTACTAGAATTTATTCTTGTTTGAATCAAGTTTTCTAACTCATAATCCAACAGAAAAGGATAAATTTCAAATTTTTGAATTGAAACCTTTTAAGTAAAAATGTAATATAAGAAATTTATTCTTAAAATTAACCATTTTCTTTTTTAAAAGAAAATTCTAAAAAATGTAGGAGAACATAAACCACTGTTGTCGTATTTCAACACATCACAACTTAAGTTGAGAAACTTGTAAGAGCAAAATCCCCATTTGAGGCATTCAAGAGATCGATGTCGATTTCTTTGCATGATTTTCAAATAATTTCACCTAACCAGTGAAAAGTGTTCGAATCGAAAAAGTATCTCTGAAAACATAAAAAGTATTAGCTACGGTATAAAACATTTTAAAAGAGAATTATAAAAGTAATTATGATGATGCAATTTAGTAATTAATGGAGAGGTTGCCTGGAATTTCTCAAACACTTTTTCTTTATTATTATTTCAGCAGATGAAATAATTTTGTAAAAAGTTGCTAACCTCCAAAGATAGGGAGAAAAATATAAATAGTTAATGCGTTTGCAATTCCAAATGACTTGAATGATATGAGGAAAACTTGGCAAACATTTTAGCGTCATATTGAAGATTTACCAATACTTATAAAGAAGTTAAAAAGAGCTACCTTATATGCGAATATATTTTGTGAGATATATAATAGATGAAAAATGAATGTTTCTTATTCTCTTAGAAAATGAAGACATTTAGGAAAAAAATGTATACTGTACAAATCAGAAGCTCTTGTGTATGTTTACAAGAAGTTTTAAAGACGCGTCCTCTCATTCATGTCGAAAGATTGGCAATTCTTAAAAAATATTGCTAGTTCTCTAAAAGGAATTAAAAGTATTTGAAAGAAAGGCTTTTATATATGAAATTTCTCACAGTTTATGGATTCGAAATAAATTTGGCTCACATACTCTCGTCGTTTGTAGAATTATGTTCTAAACACCAAAAATGTAGAAATAAAAAATACTAAACACCAAAAATAGAGTAAGAGAATACATGGTATGAAATTCCTTATTTAGACAAACTAAAATGACATTCATTAAAATTATCAACTCTGATAAAAATTGGCATGTAAAAGCGATTTAATTTAATGAAGAAAAAGGTAATCATGTGCAACTTTACTCTTTTCTACAGGTTTGAAAGAAATTTGGAACACAAATTTCAAATTTTTTTCATCTGCTTAAAAAATTGAGTACTGTTAAAAAAAACTGCTGAGTTTTATATTTGAAAGATTTGAGAGCCTAACAATTTTCAAAGAATATTCATAAATATACTTTGAAAAGACTTAGATTAGCAAATTTTTAAAAATTAAAATTTGTTATTTTCCCAAAATGTAATAAAATGGGATTTAATATTGAGACTGTTATGCAGGATCACATGGTTTGATGGAAAGAAAGTATGTTTAGAATATATATGATGATTCTTTACTTCGATAAATAGTTTTGCTTCTAAAAGGTGTTAAAAGTTCGCGTAAATATTCTCAATTACTTCTAATAAGTACTTATGTACGCTTATCTGTCAGCGTCTTTAAAAGTGGTAAAAAGGAATTAAAAATAGAAACATAAAGGAATTAAACAAAGAATGAAGTGCAATTTATTTGGATATTGTTCTTCAATTACATTTTGATTCTAGTTATTGAAAGTGTTCTCAAAAAAGGCTAAAATGATTCATGTTGCATACCCACCACATTGGTCTTATCAAATATGGACGAAATTTGACACAAATGTTTCTGATTTCTTTAAAGGAAATAAAAAATATAATAAGTTATAATAAGTTTTTCCAAAATAATGTGAAAAAGTGTTAAAAAATAGTGTATAATGATAAAAATATGAAATTTCCTGATTTTGAGGGTTCAAACAGAATTTAGCACAAATTGCCAAATTATGTGATGATTTGGGAATCATCACATAACGAATTCTTCTTTTATATATAAGAGCTGAAAAAAGCAAATCGTCTCAGATTATTATATTTTAAAAAGTTTTTGGACTCTGAAAGTTAATATGCATACATAAGAAAAATTTCATATTTTCATCATAATAAATTAAAAAATGTAGGAAAATCTTAAGTTAAAATTATATATATTCTTATACGAGGGTCACTCTGAAATTTTTGAGATACGACTAGGTTTTTAAAGCTATACTTACAAAATTTTAGGTGTGTTCAAAGTAGTCTCCTCCAGCATCAATGCACTTTTGTAGACGAATTTTCCACAGATTAAGTGCCTCAAGCCATTCATTTCTTCGAATAGATGAAAAAAATGCATTTATAGCCACACCAATCTCTTCTTCTGAATGAAAACGACGTCCACGTAAGTTCTTTTTTAAATTAAAGCAGAACCAAAAGTCGCACATAGCTAGATCAGGTGAATACGGCGGATGTTCGATCATTTTAATTTGTTTTTGTTTAAGAAACTCAACTGTTAATCCGGCTGTATGTGAAGATGCATTGTCATGATGAAGCATTAGTCCCCTAAAATTCAGTTCTTGTAGAATTTCTGGAAGACATTTAGTGGTATACCAGTTTGCTGTTTCTGTCTTCTGTCCTTCCAACTTGATGGCTTTAACCAATCCCGTACTTCTGAAGAAAACGGCATACATCACTTTTTTCAGTGTGCGTTGTTTTTTCACCATTGTCGGCGTTGGATCATCTTCAAAGACCCATACTTTGCTTTCTTGACGTGTTGGAACGTCAAAAAACGGTATGTACGTTTCATCACCTATTACAATTTTAGAAATGATGCGGTGGCTACCATCATTCAGCATATTAAGAATTTCTTTACTGATTCTGACACGCTCCTCTTTTTGATGCTCAGTTAGATTATGGGGAACCCAACGGCAAACTACTTTTTTCATATGTAATTCTTCATGAATGATTTTTGTGTATGGCTGCGGATCCAATGTTAAGTTCCTTCTGTATCATTTGATAGGTACAGCGATTATCATCCATTAGCATTTTTCGTATGGCAGACACATTACTGCTAACGGTGGCCTTCCTGTGTGTTCTTCATCCTGAAGAAAATTGCGACCTCTTCTAAATTCTCTAAACCATCTGAATACAGTAGCACGAGCTGGAGATATATAACCAATGCTAATTGCAACCGTTGAACGCATTCTTCTTGATTTAATCCTGCTTTGAAATCGTAGAAAATCATTGCGCGAAGATGTTCTCGCGTCAACTCCATTTTCTCTTCTGTTTAAAAGTTATTCCACGCTAAACAAGTTGAAGTAAGTCAGTAAAAAATAGTCTTTTGCGTTAAAATACTTTGTACTTTAAAATTAAACCATTATTTTTATTTTGTAAATTCTCATCTGCGCGTATCTCAAAAATTTCAGAGTAATCCTCGTATATCATGGAAAAATTGTGTGAGGAAATCACTTCAAACTAATAGCAAGGTTGCTGTATTGAATTTTTTAAAATTCAATACAGTAACCTTGCTGAAACGAATATTTTACGTTTAACATTGGGTCTCGTTTGTATTTATGTTGTTCTTTCAAATTAAAATTATTTTATTAATAAGAAGTGTTTCTCCATGTGTTGTTAGATGCCATTCACTATTCATGAAGTCTCACTTTTACTTATTTTATTTTTTCTATCTTTTTCATTCAATTTTTTTCAGTCTAAGATATTATTTTAATTTTTACATAACTGATGAGAAACTAATGTAATTGTTATTGCGAAACCTTATCCGGTCAGCCTGCGGATAAGGAGGTCCTGGGTTCGAATCCCGTATCGGGCATAGATGTACTTTCTCTCTCTATCTATTCTGTCTTTGTCCTTTCCTTGTATCAATGAGGTGTAAATGGTTGCCTACCCTATAAACGGGTACCTATGGCATGTGTGTACTGAAGAAGTCGGATTCCACACCAAAATATGGTTCAGATGGAAAAACGGAGCAGCGCACCCCATGTTGACAGCCTAGCTGGCAGAAGACAACAACAAAACGTGATCCAAGTTTGATATTTTTTTAATCTGAAAGCGTCATTTATGGATGCATAAGCTATAATTTTATCATATTATTTATGACCAATTCCTGTTATTATGTTATCGATTTAAGTATAAAAATCAAAAATAATAATTAATCAATTTAATTAAACATTAAGATTACTTATTTAAATATTCCATTTTGAAAAGGTATTTTACTTCAAGTACTATCCTCGGTAGTATAGTGGTCAGTATCCCCGCCTGTCACGCGGGAGACCGGGGTTCGATTCCCCGCCGGGGAGAATTAACTTTTTCCCTATTTTAAAAATTAGATCGGAAGAAAGCCATTGTTATTTTACATTAAATAATAATATTTAATTTAAAAAATACATCCCTTTCCTCCAGCTGCTGTATATTAATTTCTAACATTTTAAAACTTAAAAATATAATTATTGATGAATTATTAGTAAATTATAACTTATTAATAAATTATGATTTATTCAATCAATACTAATAGCAATTAAAAACGAGGCCTCATAAAATTTAGAATTTAATGTTAAAATTATCATAATAATAATAATAATTTTCTTATAATGATTGATATTATTTAAAAATTAAATTTTGAATTGAGTATTAAATTTAAAAAAATTATTTATAAAACTTTAATTTTTTAGTCTGATAAAATATGAAATAATAAAAGATATATTTAGTGGTGCCATTTAAAAACAATGGAAAAAGAGGTGTGTCATTATATATTTTTACTTAAAATATTCGAAAATTTAACATATAAAATATGTACTAAATATTTGATACAAAATAATTGCAATTTAAATATGAATATAAATTGATAGATATGTGGTAGATTTTTATTGATGTGGTAGAATTATTATTTATCTTTCATAGATGGTTTAAAATATTATTTAAAATTTTTAATTGAGTTTCATTGATTGAAAATCATTTTTAATTTATGCATTACTTTGGAGTTTTTTTTCAAATATTTTCCGTAATATTTTTTTTTTTGGTAAGCATACATTAATCACTCAGTAATGAGCAGTAGGAAAACTTTGATTTGAAAATAATCCTGATAATATTTTAAAAAGATATTACTAGATTCCATTTTATACACTAATAGTACGAAGAAAAATAAAAGGATCATTACTATATCCACAAATTTCCTTAAAGATTTCTGCTATTTTTGAAGTAAAATGATGGCAAAAAGTTGCGCTAAATAAATTAAAAATACACGTTTTAAAATGTTCATTATGCTCCATAATTAAAATATACATATACACACATTGGCTGTCCAAAACAATGGAAATTTTCTCTGAAAACAGTGATATACACAAGTGACAGCGAAGCACTAAAATAAATACATAACAACCAGTAATAATAATACATATATTAAATAAACGCAATAACAACTATTATTATTGTAAGGTCAAACACTTTTATTATAAATTTTTTTCACATAGTAAGTATAGTATAGTTTAGAAGTTTTATTCAATATTGTACAGTCAAATTAAATGCGTACAAAAATTTTCCTGCAATACCTAAAAGTGCAAATCTGTTATAGATTTTAAATTTAACTTAAACTTTCCCCTATTGTTGCTTGTGATTATTTATGAGACAAATTTAAATTAGTCTATATGTTTAATAAAAAAATGTTGTCAGATATGTGTATATATCTAAACAGATAAAAAAATCGATTAAGAGGTACATTGAATAGATTTGCTATTTTTTTTAATTTATGGAACTGAATTTTAATATCTCTCTGATCAGCTTCATATGAAGCATTCACAAATATTGAAAAAAAAATTATTTGTATATAATATAAAATTGTGCAAATATTTTTAGAGTATTTTCAGATATCCATAAAATTTTGCGTCAGTTGTTCATTAAGTCATAATAATTGATTGGGTTTAGTGAACTTTTTGTAAATAAAGTTATTTTTGAAATGATGAGAGAGCTCAAAAAAAATGTAGTTATTAATGATAGAATTTTTTTAATTGAATGATATGGGAAAAAATAATATTCAACCACCTGCCGAAACCCGGGATCGAACCAGGGACCTTTAGATCTTCAGTCTAACGCTCTCCCAACTGAGCTATTTCGGCACGTTGAAAGTGTGTCCAAATAAAGAAATAAATATGAGAGTATTTATGATATTTTGTGATTTTAGAATTTCTTTCCCAAGAAATTCGGTCACAAAAATTATAGTATTTGCTATTTATACAAGTTAAAAATGTGTTTCGAAGAAAGATTTTGACTGTTTTATAATTTTACGAAATAAAATGCTTGAAAAAATATCGAATTTTTTTCACAATTTCTATTTAAATAGAATAGCTACCTTATCTAGAAACAACATATTTAATTTTTCATTGTTTATACGTGCTGATATTTATCGATTAACAATATAAGGAACCATCGATAAATTTTCGATAAGCTGTTAATATATTATACATATTTGATGCAAAAAATTTTGCTTTTAATTTTATTTTCTAAATATCTCATTATTAAAAGGGTGTAAATAACCCATTTATTACCTATCATTGTAAAGTTAATTTACAATAATTCGCAAAGAAATATTTGTAATTTTTCCGGTGGTGGTGATGATTTTTTTACGATTCTATAGCTTCATAAAGAATTTCAGAACTTCTTTTATTGATTAGTCTATGTTATACAACAAATTTCGTGAGGATTTTATATTTTGCTAATCGTTGTATAGGTAAACATAACAAATATAATTTGATTACGTTTATATAGCTTTCTCTTGGTTAATAGAGATCAGTCCAGTGAAGACATTTCGGAATTTCATCTGGAAGTGCGAGTTTTGGAGTCCGAATTTGACCACATTGAAAAAATAATTCAATATTTGCAAGTGATGCGTTCATGTCTTGGGAGGCAGGAAAGGTTTTAAAATATGAATATGTGTGTGATAATTGACACAACGTAATGAATTTTGAGATTTTTGAAATAAAAATTTACCAAACTAGCTTCTATTGGAGGCCAAGTATGATTTTTTGGCTCATCATGATATCTTTGCATCACAAAAATTTTATCAGAGGAATAGTAATTATATTAAAAGAAATGTTTTTTGTTTTTACCTAAAATTTTCAAGCTCTTTTTAAAATTATATATTTACAGATTTTATCATTGAATAAAGTAATCTTAATTCACAATGTAGATCTCTACAAGTTATAGAAATTACTATAAAATTGAAACATTCTGCTCATTTTGGTGTCCATCTGCAGTGGCAAATGATATGGAATTAATGGCTATCCAAACAGATTGGTCATTCTCTTAAAAATGTGGTGGGAATTTCCTTAGATACTGAATGTATAATTTCATTGTAATTCTATGATATAATTTAAAGTCATCCTGTGGGTCTTTTTCCTCACCCCCGAATTTGCTCGAGATTTTATTTGGTCTTTTTGTTTTCGGTCCAGGGTAGGAATTTTTTTCACAAAGTTTAATCATGTAATTCCACATTTTATTAAATACACGTCATTGTGGAGAGAATCAAGAGCTCTGGTGGTAGCCTTAGATAATATTTTAACAACATCAAAATTGAGATCAGACAACTGAAATTGGTTCAAAAGACTTACAAAGCCTTGCATGAATTAGAGAGAATGCATAAAAATTTGAACAATGTCATAAATATTAAAAAAGCAATAGCTTTCCCACCTTTCAGAGCATTACCTTCAGATATTTTGTCAAGTGTTAAAATCACAAGCTTCAAAATGATTAAACAATGCTTTTACGGCTTCCCCTTTGCAAACGTATTTGTGGACGCGTATTTTTTCAAAAACTGTTTGACTCTTCTATGAATGAAGGAAGCTACTGAAATGCAATTTAATTAATAAGGAAATTTTGAAATACAGCATTATATTAAATCAAAATAATGTTTATTTAAATTTTTTGTGTTTTGTTTAATGATTTTTTACAGTTTAATATTTTTTCGGATTAAATATTCAAATAGTGAGAAGGATCGAAAGAATGTATAATTTTCAAATTGGCGACTACAATTTAATAAGGAGAAGAATAAATGTAAACTTTTTCTGTCTGCTAGTTTTCTGCTTAAGAAAAAGAGAAGGACAGCGCCGGATTATTATTTCCAATGCCTCACTATTATTGTTGGTAATTAAATGAAACTAACGCGCCACTGTCTTTATATAGATTCTAGTAATCTAATGTTAAAACATGAGTCGTAAATAAAATAAATTCCCAGGTGATATATTCGATTAGTTAAATTAAAGAAACTTTCTGGGCTGTGGTAGCCTAATGGTTAGGGCTGCCACTCTTCCATCCGGAAGAGCGAGGTTCGATTCCCAATGCTGCCAAAGAACCACCGAGTACATGATACATGATCGTTACATCTGTGTAATCGTAAGTCCTGTGGTCGGAACCATTGAGTAATTACCATGGGTACAATGGACTGGAGAAAATTTCCTCCTCTTCAAATGACTGGCGAAATTGAGGGTATGGTTTCTCTGGTAGTGCCATCTATCGGAGGATTTAAAGAGCAAAGACGTACGTTCATCTTCGTGGTGCTCTGATTAAAACGAAAGACGCTCCCTATTGACTTAAATTCGCAAAGCCAAGGCATAGCGAGCTTTGCTTATCCAAGTGTCATAAGTAACAACATAACAGAAACTTTTTTTAGCTAAGATATTTTTATTTTTCATTACATTTTCTGATTTATCTTTAAAAATCAAATATACTTTGAAATGGTAATAAAATGTACTTTTTTATTATATATACCATAAATTTAGGGTCATGAGATATAGGTTGATTACATCTGGTTCATGGGGTATAAATCATGAGATTAGGTTCTTGAGGCTTAAATCATCATGATATCAGACACCCGAGAATCGTCTTTATGGGGTTAAGCTCCTAAACTAAAGCATTTATTTGCAGATTGTAGCTTTGTCAATGACAAACTCCCCAAAAAAATGTAGTTATAAATAATCATTATACTGTGTATCAGACATTCTGGATAGGAATCATTTTCGAGTGTTTTCTAAAGATTTCGTATAAAACTGTGTCTGATAGTTCTGTGTGGTGGATATTAATGTACAAATTAAAACTCAAACATTATATCAGAAATCAGTAACAAAGAATTTTAAGATTTGTAACAAATTTGCAGCATCATTTAAGATATATTCAGATTGAAATAACTGTTTTTCCCTTAGGATTTTCAACTCAGTTATGTAATAAATTTTAGTATGGTATTTTTATCGGAGAATTAAATGTTTGCGGATTCGCATTACATTGTTTTTAATTTCGTATTCAATATTTATGGCACCTCATCAGTACTCAAAGTATTTTTAATAGGAGTTTAAACATGTTTAATTCACAAGAAATCATTGTGATTATGATGGAGATTATTTTTCTCTTCTCTTCCTAAATATAAAATAACGTATTCTTCTAAATTTAATCAGGCACCCAAATGAACGAAAATTGACACTTTCTGAATGATATCAACAATATGAAAAATGACCATGTTTTCAAACCATAAACTCTAACGATATGTAAAAACACAATAAACATCATTTGAAATTTACTACACTTTTCAAAATTACTATAGATAAATACAAATTTAAGAAAAAATGCAATATAAAAAGGAAACTACCATTGGAAATTTTACAAACTTATAAATTAACGGATTAGAGTATAATTACGAAATGAAAAATAAGTAATTTTAAAAAGGAAAATATCGGTCAACCGAAAGCAGCCAAATGAAAATGGGATAACCACAAATATTCAGAGAAAATACTGTTTAAAAATAACAGCGAGTCTTTCAGCGGATGTCTCATGGATAAGAGTGGGTTTGACAGGTCAGTTTGACTCCTACAGAGTAAATCATTGTTCAACACAAAGCGGAAGAGCAAGTCTGTCATTGACAACGGAGCAGAAATAGAAAAAAGAAGAAAATAGCCAGAATTATGACGATTCATTATCAGCAAATGCCAATATTTTGCTCAGTATAGCAAGAAAAATTGGCCTTGTCAATTACTGTTATAAGATTCCGTGATTCAGTGGTAACGAAAACATGTTAAAATTTATAAGGATATTAATACATTTTATAATTCCATAAAATATAATTAGTGATTTGATTTATTTTATTGTGTTATATGTTGCGTTATTTGATATTTACAGTCAAACAATTAACATATATTGAAATGAATAGAAAATTTTTCTGCCTCCATAAATCAATCTATTCAACTTAAATGTCTATATCATTACAGAAACTCATCAAATCATTTCGGATTCAGCAACTTAGCTTAATAAAAATACATATTATCTACGTATTACAATCAACAATTAAGTTTGAAATATTTTTATTTTTCAATTTGAGTTCCAAATAATGAAAGATAATTAAAAAGTAGAAAATCATTCCAGTATATAAAAAAGCTACAAACTACTTCTTACAGACTTTAATTAAACAGATGATTGGAAATGATTATTGTTGGGAAATTAAAGATAAATAAATATCTTTAAATGGATGTATTCAAATACGTGGGACACACCTAGCACTAATCAAGTAATTTCAACATAAGCATACACATAAAATACTGCATTTTTAACGCACAATTCAATATTACTAAAATATAAGCGTCTAATAATTGAGTTATTTCTGTTAAAAGGGAATCAAATTATATTTCTGCGTTTTTAATTGTTTGTTTTTCTGCTTAGTGAAAATAACAAAATGTATGAATTATGAATTAATTAAGTGAAGGGTGCATTATTAATGGCAAATAATGCATTAATTTTATAGTAGTTATTTATTTATCAAAATTAAGCTTGGACCCCCATATGCTCTGAATTATTACATGAGCAATGAACACTGATAGAAATCCTACAGGCGACATATGTTGAAAATCGAAGTTAAATACATAAACAAAATTTTATAAAGTTGTACATATTATATTTATTGAGCAAATTTTTAAAATACTTAAAATTTTAACATTGTAATGATCGATCTATTAAGCCTAGCGCTTTCCAGGAGTATTTCTAATTTCGTATGAGTAAGTTAAATTATAGGAGATTGTTAAGAATAATTAAAAAATGATTATATCGATTTTGCAGTCACTGATTCAGTAATTATACATTTGTTTTGCATAGATACTTTAAATTTGAATCAATATAAGTAAATGAATATATTATTTTAAACTTTTTAATCATATTTTTAAAATTTATGTGTACACACTGATAGAAATCTTAAAAAAATGATAAAAAAATGTTTTTAAAAAAGCAATTTCTTAAGGAATAACTTCAAGGTTTAACATCACTGATATTCCGAAGGAACATTTTTCAGTGCTTTCTGCATCATATTCATCAAAATTATAAGTACCAATACTACATCTAAAAAAGCATAAGAAATATGTATTTATTAATATATTTTCATTTTTAAAAGTTATTCTTATGAATAATGAGTTATGTCAGATGTATAACTTTAACCAGTTTTTCCTCCCTTAAATTCATTAAATATCGTATCAAATATGTACAATTTAAAGGAGATGTAAAATATTTTCTGAATAAAGCATAAGAAGTATTTATAATGGAAAACAATGAAATAAAAGTTTTATGAAAATAGTAGCACTGGTTCAAATAATTGTTTGTAGAAAGTAATTTATAGAGAACTAAAAAGATAATTGTAAAGAAACCCCTTGTTAAGTAGCCCTTTTGTGAAAAATGTAACATTTGTTATTTGCTGTGATTGCTTGATATAATTTTCCCATACTGAAATATAGATTGTTTAACAATTATTAAAAAATTCCTCAATGAGCATACATTTCATATGTCAATCGCCGCCATTAAATACAAATATGCTGAATGACAACATCTTAAAGCCTTCTCCATATATTTTATCAAACCAAACAACCTCACATAGGCCAGTAATACATATTTATATTCAGTTATACAGAAGTTCTTCAAAAAGCGAAAATTCTATATTGCACTATACAGACAATTGCAAAAATGATGTCTTTCTAATAATAATTTGGAATAGATATATTACAGGGGGGGGGTATGATATACTCATCAAAACAATATACCAGAACTTCCATAAAAATGTACTTTAACGAGGAAGAGTGAAAAAATTTGAGTGCTTATGTAGTGGAGGCAAAAATCACTTGAGACCATGTAACGATTTCAGTATTAATGTATATACCAGGGGTGGCCAACCTGCGGTTCGCGGGCCACATGCGGCTCTTTAAAGGATTATTTGTGGCTCTCGATAAATGTGTGTTATTATATTTAAAAAAATTATTATCGTACCGTATGTTTTTCAAAATGTCTTTTAAATAACTGACAACAAATATGAAAGACCAAATGCAATGTTGTAGCAAGTTTCATTTCGGTCCAAATTAAGAATGATATGACTCATCGAAAACTGCGTGACCGAACATAAACAGTGGCGTAATCGTCCGTAATAGACCGACTCAGGACCTATTTTGAATTTGTAAATATTCATTGCAACAGACAGTTGACATTGAGCTATGGAGGAAACAATTTGTATCACACTATTGCAACGGATATAATTTGTAATCTGGAATTTTTGAGTAAGTTAACCGTAATTTGTTTCGTAGTATGTAACACGTGATGTTATTGTTTTTAATATAACACCAAACTTGTATTTTATAAATTTATTTATTTATTTCAAGTATTATCAAAAATATGATGACATAGTAATAAATGAAAATGCGATCAAGGAAATAGAAGTTTTAATAATGAATGGGAAGAGAATTTCTTTTTTATTGACAATAACGGAAAAGCATTCTATGTTATTTGTAATTCTACGGTGAAAAATTATATAGTTGGCAGTTTACGTCGATATTATGAAAACAATCATCCTCAGTTTTCTAATCAGTATCCACCAAATTCCAAGCCGAGCTGGCAGCCGAATGGTTAGCGCTCTGTCCTTCGGTTCAACAGTTCGTGGGTTCGAATCCCACCTTGGGCATGGAAGTTTGTAGTGGTTCGGAATCCACTTTAAACCGTAAGTCCCGGTCTAATTAGCCCTCGTGTGCAAAAAATGACCGTTGAGCGACGAACAAACAAACAAACCACCAAATTCCAAACTATGATCAGATAAACTTGCTTCTTTAAAATCAAATTTAAATAAACAACAGTCAATTTTGATAACCCTAAGCAATTAGGCAATAATGTGACTGAAGCCGGCTTTGTAATTGCCTGGAATATTGCTCGTGCAATTCGTTCGTTTGGAGAGGGAGAGTTTATTAAAAAAAAACGTGGATGTATTTAAAGTTTTAAATCCAAATAATGCAGCATTGCACAAAATTGTTTCGCAAATTTCCATTTCGAGGCACACAACCAAAGGACGCATAACTGCAATTAATACATCTCTTGAATATAATTTTTAAAAAATGATTTGAAGAGCAGTATTGTATTCAGATTCGCCCTTGACGAATCGACTGATATCAAAGAAGTTCCACAATTGACAGTTTTCATGTTTTGTTTCAACTGACTTCGTTATTACAGAAGAATTATTAGATTAAGTAGCACTTCAAGAGTCAACCCACGGTGTCGATATTAAAAACGCATTAGATTCCGTAATGAATATCTTTGATGTGCCTCTTCCTAAACTGGTAAGCACTGCAATTGATAGAGCACCGGCAATAAGGGTAAAATGTTGGTCCTATTTGGCCTTTCTCAAATCCTACAATTCATACTGATTCACTGCATAATTCACTGAGAACATCTCGTTAAAAAATGTTTCAAATATCCTGATGTTATGAAAGCAGTAGTTACACATTGTAAATTGCATTTGGATCAATACAAAAATACATCGACAATTAAATTTCCTTGTAGATTTAAAGGACAAAGAACTTCCAAATGACATTATTTTCTTTTGCATTGTTAGATGATTATCTAGTTACAACATATCAAATCGATTTATTGATTTATTTAATCCAATAACTGAATTTCTAAAAGAAAAGGAAATAACCCATTCAGCATTAGACGATGAAGAGTGGTTATTATACTTAATGTTTTTGACTGATGTCATGGAATATTTTCAAACACGAATTTACAATTTCAGAGGATAAATAAAATAATATCTGACCTCTCACAGTGTATATTTAGTTTTCAAACTAAATCACAATTTTTTCAAAAGGACATTAAAAATAAAACATTTTATCATTTTCCTCGAATTAAAAAAATTTGTTCCACTACTAAACATGAAAAACTCAACAAGTATATAAAAAAGCTAGAAGGAATATTGATGGAATTCTAAAATAGATTTCAAGACTTGAAATATTTTAAATCGTCTCTTGATTTTTTTCTGAATCCACTTGAAATTAACATAATTTAAGGTAAGTTTTCCATTTCCAATATAATTATGACCCAAAAAGCATTTGGAGAATTAGAATTATCAGAGGTGCAAGAAGTTCAAGTTCTATTATTAAAATATAAGTCAACGCCGATTACTTAATTTTAGGAATTTGTATCGGAATCGTAGTATCTCGAATTAAAAAAAGGCTGCGTGACGAATTATTTCAATATTTGGAACAACGTTCTTGTGTGAATCATTTTATTCCTTTTTAAAATTCGTGAAATCTCCATACATCGATCAGCATTAACTAACCAGCATATCAAATAATTACTGAGAAGTGCTGTTACCAATTATTCATCTATGTTACCAATTATCATCAGTTACCAATTATGAATGTAAGAAGCTCTGATGGAATTTTGTTGTCAGTCATGTGATAGATTAATCAACAAAGCAAAGTTTAATTTCTATTTTTCTGGAATGTTTTCGTTTTAAAAAATGTGCCTTTTCTGAACAAACATAAATAATCCCAATCCTCTGAGCTAATCGGAATTTTAACAGCATATTCTATTTTTACCCTTGTTCAATCTGGTTAGTTATGAATACTCCTTAATACTATAAACTTGAACTAGTAACTACTGCTGACTTCCGAATGCAAAAACTGTGCGTGTGTGTGTAGACTCTATATTTGTTTTAAACCTTATTATCCTTCTTGATAAAAATGTTTGCGTATACAAATTATCACATAAATTCATTGACGCATGTAACCGCATAAGAGGTAACTTTGTTATCCGATTCTTTATCTTTTGATGAATTAATTATTTATTACTATCATATTAACACTGTGAAATAATAAGTAGTCCCCCCGATGGTATCTTCACCTTGACGTGGTGGGCGGGCTTGCGTGCTTCTGCAACCCAGAGAGCTATGCCGGCGGTAGCTTAGCTACTGGTAGGGTCTCCCATGCCGGACAGGTCTTCGTTGGGTAGGAGCCAGACTAAAAGAGATATTTATACCTAGGAGAAGGAAAACTCCGATCCAAACCCACGTAAGGAGCTAAGTCAGCCTTCTATCTCTATTCTTCTATTCTAATGTTTATTTAAATTTTTTATGTTTTGTATAATGATTTTTTACAGTTTAATATTCTTTCGGATTAAATATTCAAGTAGTGAGAAATATCGAAAGAATGTATAATTTTCAAATTAGGGACTACAGTTAAATAAGGAGAAGAATAAATGTAAACTTTTTTATCTGCTAGTTTTCTGCTTAAAAAAAAGAGAAGGACAGAACCGGATTATTATTTCCAATGCCTCACTATTATTGTTGGTAATTAAATGAAACTAACGCGCCACTGTCTTTATATAGATTCTAGTATTCAAATGTCAAAACATGAATCATAAATAAAATAAATTCCCAGGTGATACATTCGATTAGTTAAATTAAAGAAACTTTCTGGGCTGTGGTAGCCTAATGGTTAGGGCTGCCACTCTTCCATCCGGAAGAGCGAGGTTCGATTCCCAATGCTGCCAAAGAACCACCGAGTACATGATACGTGATCGTTACATCTGTGTAATCGTAAAGCCCGCCACACACGATACAATTTTTCCATAGGATTTGTTGGAAGGGGTAGGAAGTAATTAAGCACACAGTCCCCTCAAACTCTGCTGACCACAGAAGGGGAGGCACATCTGGGGTGAGAAGATATTTTTAAGGGTGCCATTTTTCAACATTTATTGCTTTTGGCTTAAAATGTGTGCCATGTAAATGGAAATCAAAAATCGCCAAAAATTTCAATAATTTGTTGTTCAGTCACTTTTTCTGACTTGACGTATTTATTGTTGTACTCATTTGTCTGCTTGTAATTTCTGCCATTAAATATTATCATATAACATGAGCAAATTAAGCACAGAAGTATTATTGGCTGTTGCTTTGGACTGTGATGATGGTGAAAAGCAAACAAACAATAAGAAAAAGAAATGGGCAAAAAATTCGCTGCTCCAGCGTGAATCTCTTTCACATCTAAATTTAATTACAGAAATACAATCGGAAGATAAAGATTTCTTGAATTACATGAGGATGAATGAAAAATTGTATTCAACAATTAGGTTTAAGGTCAAATGATTATTTAACTGGATTAGAAATAGGGCAACAAAGAAATTATTCCGATGAAGCAAAACTCATTCGAAAAAAGTTTGCCAATTATTTTGCTTCCAATGAAGGCAAACTACCATGGCAAGACGCTTTGATTTAATCCTAAATAAAGTACTTAACTTTTAAAAGTTTATGTTTAGAAAATATAAGATATGGATACTAATAAAAGTGCTAATTAATTGTTAGTTTTATTATTATATATCAAGAAATTAGTACTTAACACATTAAATATATTTTGCAACTGTATATATGTATTATGAATACTATATAAATACACATAAATATATCTAATCAAATTCTGGGAAATTATAAAATGGTCGATATATTTAAAGGGTAAAAATGGCATCTTAATAGCATGTGTAAAAAGTTATTTGTGCTTGAAGACGCGAGATCCCTTAAATTTATATGTGTATCTCCATAAAAATTATAAATACACAATAATTGAAGCATTTTCATCTATTTTTTTTATATATTTTCAATAATTTTTCGTACGCTCTAACTTTTTTTTATTTTATTCGTATAATCATTACTCATTACTTGCCACAAACAAGGCTCATCTCTATATACTTCAATGAATTCTTGCAATATATGCTTCATGGACATTTTTAAAAAGTGAATCTAATGTTTGTGAGGTGTTGTATAACAGAAATCTAAGTTTCAGTAAATGAGAAGTTTCAAAAATTTTCCCAAGTGTCGCCAAGAAACAATTTGTAGCCCTGTGGGAGAAGACACGCGACAACAGGAAGCAATTATTTACTCCCTGTAACCCCCATGTTGGAAGAAAAATCAGAACTTGTTTGAATTTTCGTGAACCTGTCCAACTTCACCACAGACGGTACAACTTGTTCACGTCCAACAAATCCTATGGAAAAATTGTATCGTGTGTCCTGTGGTCGGAACCATTGAGTAATTACCATGGGTACAATGGACTGGAGAAAATTTCCTCCTCTTCAAATGACTGGCGAAATTGAGGGTATGGTTTCTCTGGTAGTGCCATCTATCGGAGGATTTAAAGAGCAAAGACGTACGTTCATCTTCGTGGTGCTCTGATTAAAACGAAAGACGCTCCCTATTGACTTAAATTCGCAAAGCCAAGGCATAGCGAGCTTTGCTTATCCAAGTGTCATAAGTAACAACATAACAGAAACTTTTTTTAGCTAAGATATTTTTATTTTTCATTACATTTTCTGATTTATCTTTAAAAATCAAATATACTTTGAAATGGTAATAAAATGTACTTTTTTATTATATATACCATAAATTTAGGGTCATGAGATATAGGTTGATTACATCTGGTTCATGGGGTATAAATCATGAGATTAGGTTCTTGAGGCTTAAATCATCATGATATCAGACACCCGAGAATCGTCTTTATGGGGTTAAGCTCCTAAACTAAAGCATTTATTTGCAGATTGTAGCTTTGTCAATGACAAACCCCCCAAAAAAATGTAGTTATAAATAATCATTATACTGTGTATCAGACATTCTGGATAGGAATCATTTTCGAGTGTTTTCTAAAGATTTCGTATAAAACTGTGTCTGATAGTTCTGTGTGGTGGATATTAATGTACAAATTAAAACTCAAACATTATATCAGAAATCAGTAACAAAGAATTTTAAGATTTGTAACAAATTTGCAGCATCATTTAAGATATATTTAGATTGAAATAGCTGTTTTTCCCTTAGGATTTTCAACTCAGTTATGTAATAAATTTTAGTATGGTATTTTTTATCGGAGAATTAAATGTTTGCGGATTCGCATTACATTGTTTTTAATTTCGTATTCATTATTTATGGCACCTCATCAGTACTCAAAGTATTTTTAATAGGAGTTTAAGCATGTTTAATTCACAAGAAATCATTGTGATTATGATGGAGATTATTTTTCTCTTCTCTCCCGAAATATAAAATCACGTATTCTTCTAAATTTAATCAGGCACCCAAATGAACGAAAATTGACACTTTCTGAATGATATCAACAATATAAAAAATGACCATGTTTTCAAACCATAAACTCTAACTATATGTAAAAACACAATAAACATCATTTGAAATTTACTACACTTTTCAAAATTACTATAGATTAATACAAATTTCAGAAAAAATGCAATATAAAAAGGAAACTACCATTGGAAATTTTACAAACTTATAAATTAACGGATTAGAGTATAATTACGAAATGAAAAATAAGTAATTTTAAAAAGGAAAATATCGGTCAACCGAAAGCAGCCAAATGAAAATGAGATAACCACAAATATTCGGAGAAAATACTGTTTAAAAATAACAGCGAGTCTTTCAGCGGATGTCTCATGGATAAGAGTGGGTTTGACAGGTCAGTTTGACTCCTACAGAGTAAATCATTGTTCAACACAAAGCGGAAGAGCAAGTCTGTCATTGACAACGGAGCAGAAATAGAAAAAAAGAAGAAAATAGCCAGAATTATGACGATTCATTATCAGCAAATGCCAATATTTTGCTCAGTAAATTTAGCAAGAAAAATTGGCCTTGTCAATTACTGTTATAAGATTCCGTGATTCAATGGTAAAGAAAACATGTTAAAATTTAACATTTTATAATTCCATAAAATATAATTAGTGATTTGATTTATTTTATTGTGTTATATGTTGCATTATTTGATATTTACAGTCAAACAATTAACATATATTGAAATGAATAGAAAATTTTTCTGCCTCCATAAATCAATCTATTCAACTTAAGTGTCTATATCATTACAGAAACTCATCAAATCATTACGGATTCAGCAACTTAGCTTAATAAAAAATACCTATTATCTACATATTACAATCAACAATTAAGTCTGAAATATTTATATTTTTCAATTTGAGTTCCAAATAATGAAAGGTAATTAAAAAGTAGAAAATCATTCCAATATAAAAGAGCTACTAGCTACTTTTTTAATATAGACTTTAATTAAACAGATGATTGGAAATGATTATTGTTGGGAAATTAAAGGTAAATAAATATCTTTAAATGGATGTATCCAAATACGTGGGACACACCTAGCACTAATAAAGTAATTTCAACATAAGCATACACATAAAATACTGCATTTTTAATGCAGAATTCAATCTTGCTAAAATATAAGCGTCTAATAATTGAGTTATTTGTGTTAAAAGGCAATCAAATTACATTTCTGCGTTTATAATTGTTTGTTTTTCTGTTTGGTAAAAATAACAAATGTATGAACTATGAATTAATTAAGTGAAGGGTGCATTATTAATGTCAAACAATGCATTAATTTTATCGTAGTTATTTATTTATCAAAATTAAGCATGGACCCCCCCCCCATGTGCTCTGAATTATTACATGAGCAATGAACACTGATAGAAATTCTTCAGGCGACATATGTTTAAAATCGAAGTTAAATACATAGATAAAATTTTATAAAGTTGTACATATTATATTTATTAAGCAAATTTTTAAAATACTTAAAATTTTAACATTGTAATGATCGATCTATTAAGCCTACGTTTTCCAGGAGTATTTCTAATTTCGTATGAGTAAGTTAAATTATAGGAGATTGTTAAGAATAGTTAAAAAATGATTATATCGATTTTGCAGTCACTGATTCAGTAATTATACATTTGTTTTGCATAGATACTTTAAATTTGAATCAATATAAGTAAATGAATATATTATTTTAAACTTTTTAATCATATTTTTAAAATTTATTCACACACTGATAGAAATCTTAAAAAAATGATAAAAAAATGTTTTTAAAAAAGCAATTTCTTAAGGAATAACTTCAAGGTTTAACATCACTGATATTCCGAAGGAACATTTTTCAGTGCTTTCTGCATCATATTCATCAAAATTATAAGTACCAATATTACATCTAAAAAAGCATAAAAAATATGCATTTATTAATATATTTTCATTTTTAAAAGTTATTCTTATGAATAATGAGTTAGGTCAGATGTATAACTTTAACCAGTTTTTCCTCCCTTAAATTCATTAAATATCGTATCAAATATGTGCAATTTAAAGGAGATGTAAAATATTTTCTGAATAAAGCATAAGAAGTATGTAGAATGGAAAACAATGAAGTAAAAGTTTTATGAAAATAGTAGCACTGGTTCAAATAATTGTTTGTAGAAAGTAATTTATAGAGAACTAAAAAGATAATTGTAAAGAAACCCCTTGTTAAGTAGCCCTTTTGTGAAAAATGTAACATTTGTTATTTGCAGTGATTGCTTGATACAATTTTCCCATACTGAAATATAGATTGTTTAACAATTATTAAAAAATTCCTCAATGAGCATACATTTCATTTCTCAGTCCCCGCCATTAAATACAAATATGCTGAATGACAACTTCTTAAAGCCTTCTCCATATATTTTATAAAACCAAACAACCTCACATAGGCAAGTAATACATATTTATATTCATTTATACAGAAGTTCTTCAAAAACGAAAATTCTATATTGCACTATACAGTCAA
This sequence comes from Latrodectus hesperus, assembly GCA_037975125.1. Lineage (NCBI taxonomy): Eukaryota > Metazoa > Arthropoda > Arachnida > Araneae > Theridiidae > Latrodectus > Latrodectus hesperus. The sequence continues at coordinate 32,164 of JAJQOW010000332.1, read as the reverse complement.
TTGCAAAAATGATGTCTTTCTAATAATAATTTGGAATATATATATATATATATATATATATATATATATATATATATTACTGGGGGAGTATGATATATTCATCAAAAAATTATACCAGAACTTCCATAAATGTGTACTTTAACGAGGAAGAGTGAAAAAATTTGAGTGCTTATTTAGTGGAGGCAAAAATCACTTGAGACCATGTAACGATTTCAGTATTAATGTATATACCAGGGGTGGCCAACCTGCGGCTCGCGGGCCACATGCGGCTCTTTAAAGGATTATTTGTGGCTCTCGATAAATGTACCAGAGTTCCTTTTTCATTTTTGTGTTATTATATTTAAAAAAATTATTATCGTACCGTATGTTTTTCAAAATGTCTTTTAAATGACTGACAACAAATATGAAAGACTAAGTGCAACGTTGTAGCAAGTTTCATTTCGGTCCAAATTAAGAATGATATGACTCATCGAAAACTGCGTGACCGAACATAAACAGTGGCGTAATCGTCCGTAATAGACCGACTCCGGACCTATTTTGAATTTGTAAATATTCATTGCAACGGACAGTTGACATTGAGCTTTGGAGGAAACAATTTGTATCACACTCTTGCAACGGATATAATTTGTAATCTGGAATTTTTGGTAAGTTAACCGTAATTTGTTTCGTAGTATGTAACATGTGATGTTATTGTTTTAATAACACAAAACTTTTATTTTATAAATTTATTTATTTATTTCCAGTATTATCAAAAATATGATGACATAGTAATAAATGAAAATGCGATCAAGGAAATAGAAGTTTTAATAATGAATGGGAAGAGAATTTCTTTTTTATTGACAATAACGGAAAAGCATTCTATGTTATTTGTAATTCTACGGTGAAAAATTATATAGTTGGCAGTTTACGTCGATATTATGAAAACAATCATCCTCAGTTTTCTAATCAGTATCCACCAAATTCCAAATTATGATCAGATAAACTTGCTTCTTTAAAATCAAATTTAAATAAACAACAATCAATTTTGATAACCCTAAGCAATTAGGCAATAATGTGACTGAAGCCAGTTTTGTAATTGGCTGGAATATTGCTCGTGCAATTTGCTCGTTTGGAGAAGGAGAGTTTATTAAAAAAACATGGAAGATGTATTTAAAGTTTTAGATCCAAAATAATGCAGCATTGCACAAAATTGTTTCGCAAATTTCCATATCGAGACACACAACCAAAGGAAGCATTACTGCAATTAATACATCTCTTGAATATAATTTAAAAAAAAATGATTTGAAGAGCAGTATTGTATTCAGATTCGCCCTTGACGAATCGACTGATATCAAAGAAGTTCCGCAATTGACAGTTTTCATATGTTTTGTTTCACCTGACTTCGTTATTACAGAAGAATTATTAGATTAAGTAGCACTTCAAGAGTCAACCCACGGTGTCGATATTAAAAACGCATAAGATTCCGTAATGAATATCTTTGATGTGCCTCTTCCTAAACTGGTAAGCACTGCAATTGATAGAGCACCGGCAATAATGGGTAAAATGTCGGTCCTATTTGGCCTTTCTCAAATCCTACAATTCATACTGATTCACTGCATAATTCACCGAGAACATCTCGTTACAAAATGTTTCAAATATCCTGATATTATGAAAGCAGTGTTACACATTGTAAATTGCATTTGGATCAATACAAAAATACATCGACAATTAAATTTCCTTGAAGATTTAAAGGACAAAGAACTTTTAAATGACATTATTTTCCATTGCATTGTTAGATTATCTAGTTACAACATATCAAATCGATTTATTGATTTATTTAATCCAATAACTGAATTTCTAAAAGAAAAGGAAATAACCCATTCAACATTAGACGATGAAGAGTGGTTATTAGACTTAATCTTTTTGACTGATGTCATGGAATATTTTCAAACACGAATTTACAATTTCAGAGGATAAATAAAATAATATCTGACCTCTCACAGTGTATATTTAGTTTTCAAACTAAATCACAATTTTTTCAAAAGGACATTAAAAATAAAACATTTTATCATTTTCCTCGAATTAAAAAAATTTGTTCCACTACTAAACACGAAAAACTCAACAAGTATATAAAAAGCTAGAAGGAATATTGATGGAATTCTAAAATAGATTTCAAGACTTGAAATATTTTAAATCGTCTCTTGATTTTTTTCTGAATCCACTTGAAATTAACATAATTTAAGGTAAGTTTTCCATTTCCAGTATAATTATGACCCAAAAAGCATTTGAAGAATTAGAATTATCAGAGGTGCAAGAAGTTCAAGTTCTATTATTAAAATATAAGTCAACGCCGATTACTTAATTTTAGAAATTTGTATCGGAATCATAGTATCTCGAATTAAGAAAAAGGCTGCTTGACGAATTATTTCAATATTTGGAACAACGTTCTTGTGTGAATCATTTTATTCCTTTTTAAAATTCGTGAAATCTCCATACATCGATCAGCATTAACTAACCAGCATATCAAATAATTACTGAGAAGTGCTGTTACCAATTATTCATCTATGTTACCAATTATCATCAGTTACCAATTATGAATGTAAGAAGCTCTGATGGAATTTTGTTGTCAGTCATGTGATAGATTAATCAACAAAGCAAAGTTTAATTTCTATTTTTCTGGAATGTTTTCGTTTTAAAAAATGTGCCTTTTCTGAACAAACATAAATAATCCCAATCCTCTGAGCTGATCGGAATTTTAACAGCATATTCTATTTTTACCCTTGTTCAATCTGGTTGGTTATGAATACTCCTTAATACTATAAACTTGAACTAGTAACTACTGCTGACTTCCGAATGCAAAAACTGTGCGTGTGTGTGTAGACTCTATATTTGTTTTAAACCTTATTATCCTTCTTGATAAAAATGTTTGCGTATACAAATTATCACATAAATTCATTGACGCATGTAACCGCATAAGAGGTAACTTTGTTATCCGATTCTTTATCTTTTGATGAATTAATTATTTATTACTATCATATTAACACTGTGAAATAATAAGTAGTACATGTTTTAAATTTCATTTAAATCCATTAAAGTTGTAGGGTTGCATATCAAGCTTTCTTTCACTTACCTTTCATCATTTTTGTGAAATTAGCAACGTTTTTAATGAAAATAGTTAATCCTGAAAAATGATAAATAGTATTTGAACCTAGTTTCCTTAGAAAACTTCAAAATCGAGGAAAATGCATAATGTTTCCTTTTCCATTTATATTTTATCTTATTTTGGATGATATTATCGCAACTTGTAATTTCTATGTAAGTAAATAATTCTTTATGATAATAATGAATGCATATAAGCCAATTTTCATTCAGAATTTTCAGTGAATGTTTTATCACATGATATTATTATGTTACTTTATATGCAATTTTGAGATTATTTTGGAGGATTAGTATAACTGTATAATCGTAGTCAATTTTTCATTAGAATATTAAATATATGTTCTTATTTTAATTAAGATATTTGAAAAAGATGTGCGAGTTTCATTGTGAAATCGCAAAGTATTTTATCTCGATTTGTACTTTTTGAGAGAATTTACTATGTTATAAGCATTGTTAATCCCATAAAGATATAAAGAGCACTCCGTGGGAATTTAAACAGTTGCTTGTCATTTATTCATTATTTTCTAACATATATTTACCTTTTGTTTTAACAACATTTTAAAAACAGAGTTAATAGTTCAAGTTAATAATAAAAAAACACGCAAAATTACATTAGAATCCTTCAAATAATATGAGACTGCAAAAGGTGCCGCTGAGAAAACAAGAATTTAATATTATTTAGCAAATGATGTTAAACACAAATAAATGAACTTAAAATGATTTATTTCTACAACACTTTATAAAAAAATAATCATTGATGTTTTTAAAAAAGAAGGTATAGATATTTTTTATGGAATTTTTGATATTCTTATGTATCTTATTTTAACTCAACTTAAATAAACTTATTTAAAAAAAGAAAGAACACAATTTTCCTTTTTTTAAAACGTTTATGAAAACTTTTCCAAATAATAAATTATTATTTTGAGAAAAGTTATTGAGTTGAGTCAAACAAATTTATCATTTGTTACGAAATACGATTCATTTCTCCCTCTCTCTCAGTAGATATAAGGAAGTAAAAATTACCCGCTCACGGAATTAAGACTATTATCAGATATTTTCATTTATCTTATATGCGTTTTAAACGAGGAAAAAAATTCATTTTATTCACGAAACAGAACAATAGAGAACAAACGAGTCATTTATTATCTACTGAAATGAACATCTCCAAAGGTGAATCGTCAATTTTTAGATGGGGGAGTCACACAAGCAAGTAACTTAATAATAGAGAAGCGTGGGCGATAATCGACAAAATGGAGACCAATTGGAACAACAAACAAGAAGGAATCTTTCAACAACTGTTATTGCAGTTCGAAGCCACGATTTGTAAGAAGAAAAAAAGTCAATAAAATAAGAATATAAATATCTTATTTTATTCATAAGAGAAAAAAAATTCTAATTATATCTGTTCTTGTGAAAAAGAGAAATAATTTATAAAATTGGCTTTGTTTTAACTTTTGTAAACAGGAAAAGAGGAGATGCATCCTTATAGAAGTCATTCGCGTGTCTATCTTTAACAATTTTCCTGAAAATAATTGTCTGCTTCCCTATCTTCATAATCTTGAATTAAATGAAAAGTGACGAAAGAAAAATTGGACTTGTATTTAATTCTTTTAAAATCACTAAGAAATGAATTTAAGAGAATGTGTTCCTAAAATTTTATCCTAGTCGCCAATTTTTCACTGTATATGTATCATGGCAATATGAACTAACGTTAGAGAAGTTCTATACATTTTTGATTTTCAATAGAAGCTCTTAAAATGTCACATCTCACTTAATGAAGCTCATAATTTAATGACGTTCAAAAATACCAAATTGTGCTGGTGCTTCCTTATCTGAACAATTGCGTCGAAACGTCCCTGTTTTTCGCGGTTTTTAAAAGTACGGTTTCTAAAGTCATGACCGCATTTATAAAAAGTTACGAGTCAAGTTCGGCAAATTAAAATTAGTGGACAGAAGAAGAAAATGAAGTAAGGAAACAAATGGGTGTTGAAGCAGATTGGATTTTCTAGTGTCAATAATTACGGTGAGAACGCACTTTGACTAACCTAATATTTACAACAGAGAAAGTGTTTCCAAATCACTTATCACACATGCCAGTTCCAAACGTCGTTTACAGAAATACCACAACCACAAAACCCGGGCCATTGATTAAAAGAAAACAATTATGTATTCAGATGAAGCATCTTTCCTACTTTTTCTCTTAACAGGATGTTCTTACGTTGGAGGTAACATTCATTAACATATGACTAAGATTATCTTCTTCCAACTGTCAAACTTTGAAGCGGAGTTTTCATAACATGCACAAATGTATCATAGTTTCTTATAGGCCATATTTTAACTGTGACAGGAAGAATCAATGCGAAGAACTATAGAAAAATTTTAACTTACGAGGTTCATCTTGTGATGGCACCTTTTTCAGAATAGTAATGCTCTTATTTATGAAAGGTAACTTGTCAAATCCTGATTTAAAGAACATGAAAAGGAAATAAAGCCTGCATTTTTCCTCGCACATTCTCCCGACTTCAATATTTAGAAAGTTCCATCCACAATATGTATTCTGTATCGACATTTCTTTCGAAATTTTCATAGTATCCATATAAATAATGGTGCAAAATTCTTCTAGACGCTATTCATCTATACGATTCAATTCCCATGTGAATCTAAACTGTATTATGTGTAAAAAGCAATCCTTCATCCTATGGGAAAATGAGATTCCGTATAAATTCTTCTCTCTCATAATCACATCTAGTTTTGCCTTTGATTTTCGTAAAAAATATATTTATAATCAAAAAACCTCAAATACACCAATTACAGTTAAAGTTTACTCATAACATGAAATTTTTTATGTGTGTGTGTGTGTAGCTTTTTAGTTATAAACATCTTAAAAACACCTAAATTTAATTATTTTAAATGCATAAATAGTTGTGATTTTCAATTAAATAAAATATAAAATATTATGTAAACAAAGCAAAATAATTCAATGGCAAATATTTCATATAAACTGACAAAATTCTTCTTTCAAATCCAACTTTCATGTTTATCTATGCCAGAATTGTACTTAGTATTATAAAGGCATTTTAAAGCGTCTAAGCGTATTTTAAGCGTTTTTTAATTTTATTTTCATCTTATGAATAAAAAAATTCACATAAATATATATTATGAATAACTTATTCAATTTCACTTACAGCTTAAAGTTTACACAATTGAGTTTTTATTGGGACTGTATCACACAGAAGCACTAATGGATTGGATAAGACAGAATTTCTTGAAAATAAAGCATCGCTATATTGATTTTTTTATCAATGCTTTTTTAACTGCTTTTGGAATTTTTGGAATGCTTTTAGAAGAAATGCACTTAGATTGTACTTGAAATGGAATATTTATTTTTTATTGCACAAAATAAAATATATTTCACATTCAATTAAATTAATAAACTATAAAAATTTATTTGTGCTTTTTTGTAATTTACATTTAGTATTTTTCATAATTTACGCATAACTTAAATACACAAAATTTGAAATAAGTTCATTCTCCGATAATAAAAGGTATTCATAATTCTATGATAAATGTAAAGTATTTTTCAAAATTAATTTTATTTAATACGTTTAATAGGTGCTTTTAAATTATTGAATATTATAAAGTTGGCTGTTTAAATTAATTTACATATTTTTTTAAATTTAGATTTGTATTCTATGTTCAAATCCCCATTAACAGGAGTGAGACGTTTTTATGTACAAACGGTTTGATTGTGCGCATATATTTTTAATGTTAATGTCTGTTTTTAATATTAAAGTCACTGTAAAAGATAATTACTGCATTAAATTTGTTCATACTGAGTTACTTATAATGTTTCTTTATGCACTTTTTTAGAAATTGATAAAATACTTTATAGTTTTTTTAAAATTATTTAATTACTACCTCACGGAAATTTTTAGAAAATTCTCTTTTGCAGCAATGAAAATTCTTCAATATAGATTATATTTATTTGTTTCTGAATAATTAAGTAGTTTGTATATCCGTTCTTCCATTTCCATTTATAAGTTCATATATAAAAATTTTTCTAAGAGGAAAATGTTAGGAGACTCAGATTTAGTGTTACGTATTTTTCTAAAGCAGCTAAAAATCTAAAATCTCCGTTGTTTGCGAAATTATGACTGTCGATGACATAGATGAAGTGTATTTTATTTGACGTTATCATACTGATCCATCATCTGGAATGACAGTGTGGAGCATTATTGAATACACGTTTCAATCACCTCTTGTTCGCAATATTAACACATGGAACAGTAACCACTGCCACTAGTGTTAAGTATATAGAGGATGTCCTAAGACACCAAAGCCTAAGAAATCAAGACAAATAGAACTACTTCCTACTAGAAATAATCAAAGTTACGCAGGTTATGCCCCAAGCCAAAATACACAATACAATAACAAACCATCATACGCAGCTGCTTTAAAAAATGAAAGAAACTTTCCTAGTCTCCCAAGACAACAAACAAATGAAAATCCTAACATAAATAATGAACTAAATAATTTAAACATTACTAACATCTCAAATGATGTTATGAAAATCATTAAATATCTCAGTGAAGACAACGATATAAACAACTTAATAAAATTTATGGCAAACAATATTGAAAAACTAAAAGAAGCTGACAATCCAACGAATAAATTTTTTATACTAATTGAATTATTTATACCAACACATGCTAAAAATAGTTCTAAATAAATTAGTCTAACCTAAATAATAAAATAAATTAAATTATATACATTACTTAAACTCTATACTACTAACTGACTAATAAACTAACCACTAATATAAGTATGGCAATGAGTCACCTTTAAGATATGGCACAAGCTGAGTTCTGCACCACAAAGACTGATTGATGTAAATATAGTAATAATATTGTAAATAGAAAACTCATAATGAATGTAATTAAAAATTGTATATATCAAATAATGTAAAAGCAAAGAAATTATATGTAACCAGAATATATTTAACCAAGAATAATATTGTATGTTATAATCAGCACCCGCCTGCGAGCGGAAATGTGCCGATGTAACTATGTAAAAAAAAAAAAAAATTTATTATTTTATTTTTAAATAAATGCGGCCCCCATGTGGTGAGATACTGGTTCTCGCCCAAATAACAGAATATCAGCAGAGTAGGGGTCCCCTGCTCCCCATTGTAATGGAATTAAAACCAAAAAATTGGAATTTTTAAAATATAAGAAATTTCAAATAAACTATGAACCTCCAGAACAGTAGTCCCCCCCCCGAGCGGATATGTGCATTTGTAACCTCTTTTTTTGATTTTAAATAAATACGGCCGCCATGGTGGGATACTGGTTCTCGCCCAAAGTATGAATACCAGCAGAGTAGGGATTCCCCTGCTCCCTTTTATAATTGAATAAATAAATATAAACTCAAAAAAAAACCCCAATAAATATAAGAAACTTTAACTAAATAAGAACCTGCATAATAGTAGCTTCTCCCCCCCATTATTATATTAAGAGGTGCGCGCTTCGGTGCAGGTACTCTGCTGGTACAGTAAACACCATGACCGATAGTGTTAAATATAGCTCTTCTCTGCTTCGAAGACCTATATAACACTATGTTTCAGCAGCATAATGTTCGTCTACATATTGATAGTAATTCCCTGATTTTTCCTTTATACAAAACATGCTTGCGTGTTTTCTAGGGCAGCCATTTTCTGGATCCATCACCAATCTAAAATGTCTGATGCCGAGCGCGTGACGTATCAGCACTTGATAGACTCACACGGCAGATGAAATAGGGTATTTTATTGAAACTGTATAGATTATCATCATATTGTTCGATTTATGACTGACTTCATGTCCAAGCGCACAAATATAAAAATTGCTCATAGAATTGATTATTTTGATGTATTGACATTTTTTAAGGATTTTTACTTTTAGATTTGTTTAAAATTTAATTTGTTCTTCCCTCTATGTAATGAATTGACCATTCTACATTTTTTTTTATGATCTAGCTATTTGAATGGCCATTCCTGTATATCTACATAATATAGATGTGTGGGGAAGGGGCTGCTAATCATTATAGAAGTTCATGTACCAGAATTTGGGACTAAATCAAAGAAACTAGATCCTTTTGAGTTTGATTGACCTTTTCCTTTTAAAGCAAGGTTGAGTGATCAAGTATTACACGAGTTTCAGAATTTCAGTTTAGTTTGTGACCTTTGACATTTTAACTTTCCATTTTATTTTCTTTGTGAATCGAGATTAATTTCGCGATCAATTTAGAATATTCGCGACTTATTCTGGCAGCATATTACTCTGAATAAAGTATGAAGTATTTTAAATTAATCATTCATTTTGTCAACTAAGAAATATATTTCCTTCAAAACTAATATTCCTTTTAATCAATTTAATATTATTTATTATACTTGAAGTTAACGCTAATTTTTAATAATAGAAAGAATTCTACGGAACATTTCATTATTATAATTAATATTTCATAATAAATAAACAAAGGTTTTTTCATAATACAAAAATAAATATATGAGAATAAAATATGAAAAATTATACTAAAATAAAGAAAGAATTTTTTTTTTTTTTAGTTAAAACAAGTTTCTTAATCAAAGCACTAAATTATGAGATATAATGGAAATTTTTAATTTCTGAAATGCGAACATTTTTAACGCAAACAAAAATTTTCTTTTTCGAATATATCTTTATATAATGTTCATTAATGAATAAATATGCAATTATAAATAATAATAAAATATGTAATTATGGAATAAAAATTACCATCCAAACAAATGAAATTATTAATGAAATAATTTATACGCACAAAATGTTCTCCTAGTTCCTTAAAAGGTATATTAATATCAAAAGAAAAAAGGAGGAAACAATTAATTAATTTTTCATTAATATTTCCATGATAAATTAAAAATGATAAGGTTATGGAAAACATTGTTTTTACCTTTACTGTGTTTATTACGATGCATAAGAAATGTATACAATATTATATTCAAAAATCTAATCTTATTTAAAAAAATTTCATTCACAGATTCACTACCATTAAAAAAATTGAGTATAATTAATACATACATAGTTAAGGAAGAAAGCATTTGCATTTAAAGAAAAGTACCCAACTTAAATTAAAAAAGAGACAAAAAATTGTCTAAAAGGGAAAGAAAAAAAACGATAGTAAAACAATGTTTCTGCATAGAAAAGTTTGTATAATGAAAAATACATTCTTTTTCTTTTCAAGAACATTATATTTTTTATATACAGGTTATTTAAATCAGTTATTCAATTAACTGAGTGTTTAAAAAAAGTAAATTCTCTGGAGCTAAAAAATTTAATATGCAGTCTAAATGATTCATGCATTGAAACAAATGAAAATTTAATTGCTTTTTTTGGAGGGTAAATTGATTTGTTTAGTTTTCAAGAACTTAATGTTAAAAGCAATTTATTGAAATGATTGCACACTATCGGTATTCATATTTCATTAGGGGAAAGAAAACCTGTACACATATATTTTAGTTGGAAAAAATTTTGCTTAAGAAAATAACTTACATTTGACTAGTTTTATACGTTATACCGATATAAGCAAAAATCTAAAGTGTTAAAAAATTAATTTCTGAATTGAAATTTTTAATTAAAACAGAAAGGAAATTGACATAAATTCTTTTTTCCATACAGCGTACCTAAATAAGTAAAAGTTTCCTTATATTCTATGGAAAAATAATTAAAAAAATCATTTTTGACTGAACACTCCCTCTAAGTTTAAATTTAATAAATCTGATGTTCTGAAGTTTAAGAGATAAAAATATACGCATTACAAAATATTTAACATTACGAATGTAAAATAATTAACATCTCAAAACGATATTTTACACCACGAAAAGGAAGTTTCATACTGAATTACTTTTCAATACTTTTTCAGAAATAAAATAATAACAGTAAATATCATTATTTTTTTTAAAAGCGATAATATTTTGAGAATTTAGAAAGAAAAGAACATTTGATGTCGTAAAAATGTTTTCTCTAATACCAGGGAAAAAAGGATAGATGACATTTTTGAACTGAGGAGTCACACGCTTCTTTGTTGAAAGTTAGTTTCCAGAGCGAAAATTTATGTCGCTATTATTAATTATATCCCTACCTAAGCAATTTTACAGGAGGAGCTCAAATCAGCATTAATTATGTTTTAAATTAATTACAAACGCTGTAATTGAAATTTAGAAATGAAACATAGTTATTATTTTAAATTAAACAGAGCCCGCGACATCTTGATTTAAGCTTCATAGCATTTCATAGAGCCGTGATAATTTCAACCTCGTACAAAAATTCGGGAGAAAACAGGATTAGAATACTATTTATACGGATAATTTAAAAATAATTTTGGTAAATATTATTAACTATAATAATTGGAAAAATTAACATGGCCGATATGAATATTGTAAGAAAAATTTATTTGCTCATTTTATGAATCCCCGACTATCTTAAAAAAATTCTCATTCAGAATCAAAACAAAAATCTATTTTTAAGTAATAATTATTTCATTTCTTAAGCATTATTTATACAATATAAAACAAATGAAAACGATCAATGAGAATTTTTAACTTCATTGAATTTTCGGTGGGATCGTAATAGGAAATTTTCTAAATTTTGCAAGAAAAAAGGAAAGACAGTATAAATTGTTGTCTGATTTTTAAGATTCAAAGTATTCATAAATTTTTTAGAAATTTCTTATTTTTCTATGTATGGCATCGCTTGTAAAATAAATTCTAAATGTTCATTAGATGAAATCTCGTAAATCGGATTATCTTTCTTGAATGTAGAACCTAATTTTTGTAGACAATTTTTGCATACAACATCCATATAGTTAAATAAATGAATATTTCTAAAAGGTGTGTACAAATAGTTATTATTTTATTGTGGTTTCAGTTATAAAATCTTTTCTCTTTTGTCAGGTATTTCATAAATATGTATACGATCTTAGATGAGTTAAGCAAGAGTTATTTAACAGTTCTTATAAATTATTTAGCTTATTTTATTTAAAATTCTAATTTTTTACAATTTTTTTATTCTTTTTTTAATAAGCAAGATTATTTCAGGAATTTCTAATCATAGGTATGGAATTTAAAAATATATAATTTTATAATTAAACAAAAATAAAAGATACATCTCCCCGGCGGGGAATCGAACCCCGGTCTCCCGCGTGACAGGCGGGGATACTTACCACTATACTACCGAGGACTACACTAAAGGTGAAAACATATAATATAAATAAAAACTATATTTGAAGTTTAACGTTTCCAAATGTGAAAGAGTTATATTTATACTGGATTACACAGTAGTAATCTAGTGAAAAAAGAAATTCTCGAATTGTATAAATTTTATATATTATTTAAAATAAAGAAATAAATATTATATTTGTATTTATAAAAATATTGATTACATTACTTACAGTTACATGTACCTTTCTATTTTAAAAATCATGATTAATAAAATGAAAATATAAAATATTAAAACATTAAAGTGATCCTTTAGGAAAAAAATGGGGAAAGAAAGAATATTTTATGCAAATAGAATCTGATAAGTTAATAGGTTTCGAAATTATTTTCAGAGAAAACAGGAGTTATTATTATCAAATTACATTTTATAATAATAGTTTTGATAACATTGTTTGCAAAATGAATTTTCAATTATTATTTCGTCATTTAAATCTGAAATCTTTCAAAAATTCTTCAAATATGTGTAAAATAATTTATATTTAATATTATATTTTTTACACTTTTAAATCATTATTATAGTTTTCTTTAATTTATGTAATTAAAACCAAAAAAAGGTAATACTTTTACACTTCAGTGTATGAAATGATAGTGCTTAATTATTTCGACTCAATATAAAATTCTTTTCTAACTAAGTAAAAAAAAAAAAAAGCTATTAAGTTTTTTTTTTAAAAAAAGTAACAAAATATTTCTCCACTTACGTCCTAATGGAGTCACACAAAGAATTAACAAGAGCCATTTGTGATGCAACAGGTGGCTATGGCTTCACAGCAAGTGCCTACGTCTCTTCTAATGAAGCACTTAATTATGATTATCTTTCAAAACCACACCAAGGAAAGAATGCAAAAGGGAAGCTATTTAATGTCATGCGCATGTCTGTAGGTTGATTTGGAGATTTTAAGTTTAATGGTGCAATTCATTTGAAAGAGACTTTAACTGAAATTAGACAGGCTCAGAAAAGGGAAAAATGTTCGAACTGGGAATAATAAATGAGGTGCAGATTTAATATTACATGTTATAACAATTGTTACAAAAAGCTTATTCTAAATATTTTTTCTAATGTGATTATTCTTTCCTATATGTTTTCATACATATTTCTCTTTCATAAAATATTTTTTCAATTTCTAATGTGTTTTATTAAAGCTTATTTTCTCATTTATCAAGAGTTGGATAGTTTACAATTTAATGAAATTTTTGTTGAGATTCTTTCCCTTTTTAAGGTTATAATTTTATAAATATTGATGAAAACAAGAAGTAGATTTACTAGAAATATATTAATAATATTTAATAAGGCACACACACACAGTTTAAACTTTAATAACTTAAATAATCTATCATAATCATACCATATATCACAAATGTAATTAATATACCAAAAAGCTGTGATTTTTAAAAAGAAAGACTTGAGGCATAGGAAAGTACATATGTATTATAAGACAAAACGAGTTACGCACTTGTGGTAAAATTTAAAAGTGGTAAAGTTTGTAGGAATGTACATTTGCGTTCTGAATCCCGTAATGGCAAAGGATAAATCGCAGATTTGTTACCCATTTACCACATGATACTACTTTTTAGAATATACTTGAATGCTCAATTGTTTATTTGTAAGACATTTTGGGTTGAATATTTCTGTCGATTGAAAAACCGCCAAATTTAGCAGTTTGCCTTCTAACTTGGATTCAAATCAGCGAACCTACCTCTCCACACTACGCCACGCCACGAAAGTGGAAGGAACTTATAATGAGAATAAGCAATAGTGCGGTTGTGTTTCATGTATTAACGTCATGTTAAAAATGCCTTTTGAAATCCTTGTTGGAATTCGCAACTTTTTTTTAAAATACAAATAATCAATGGGAAATTTTTTTCAAAAAGAGAAAATATATAGTATGGTAAAAGCAGTATTTTCCTTGAATATTGCAAAAGTTTCTAAAAGGAGGTTATTTGCATATATTTGCACAAATGTATTCAAATCTTCCATTTTTTTTAGAAACTTAAAAAAGAAATTTTATTCGATGATATTTATTTATTACATACAGATGATTGTTTTTAATTCCTCAAAATAAAAATAAACTGCTTTTTTAAAAATGGAAAATTAAGTTATTTGATAATTTTCTATTTAAAAGTTACAAAAAAAGTAATATTAGCTGAAATGTTTTAATTAAACTTTTAAACTAATTATACGCATACATAAAAACCATATTTAAACCACAGGAAAATTATAAAATAAATTTTAAAATAGAATTAATTTAGTACATTTAAAAAATTTCGACAGAATTTTAAAACAATGTGAAGTATCTATAAATATAAAATATTAAAAATCATTCATTTTTGCTCAATTTTGATAATTTAGTTTTTTTTCATATAAGATTTTTAAGATGAAAATTTTATAAATAAGATAACGGATTTATTTACTTTGATGTGAAAACAAATTTATATCTTTTGATTATCATCAAATAATCCTGATAATATTTGTAAAATTAAACAATACCATAAAATATCTTTCACAAATATAACATTTTAGCAAAACAAACATCAATTTGGCAACTTAATAAAACGATTTAACAGTTGATACGAATATCATACAGACCCATGATTACATATATAAAAAAATACCAACAGAAAAGTAATATTTTGCATTGATGCAAGTCGTTCATTATTCGGGAAAGATGTTCAATCCTGTTTCTTTATTTGAGTTGGGCTATTTTTATTTACAACTGTGTGGACACATTACTTGCATTTATATTATTTTTTACGAAAAAAAGAAAAAGAAAAACTTTCTACTTATTTTTATGCGTTAGGAAAAATTTTATTTGAAAGTATAATAGAAAATACTTGAAACAAAACATCCGGTATCGATCCCGGTACCACTCGCATGCTAAGCAAAAGCTGTACCCTCTGAATTACACCCGCTAACGGTGCCCGTACTTTAACAAAACAATGTATGCAAGAACTCAAAATCGGTGATTAAATAAACGAAGTCACACCGTGAAAGTGTGATATGGAGGAAAGTAGAACTCGATTTTGAAAATCCCTTTCGAAAATATGATTTTACGTACAAATCATATTCCTACCTTTTCTAAATCAGGGTCGGACACTTGGCTTGACTAGTTTCGGCTATCAAGAAAGACATGGAATAAATTATAAAAAATATAAAAAAAAAAACTAAGACTTATTATTATTCAACTTTTGTGCACTACTAGATCTGCAAATTTTTTTCTGTACTATTTCATGTATCTCATATGTTTTTTCATGAAGTGAATGTCCTGGTTGATTTTTATTAATACTGTGGAAGAAGAGGAAGAGATTGTCTAATATTCATAATGATTATGTATGTAAAACTACCAAATTATTATTCAGCACACACACACTTCATAATAAAATTTCCCGATTTACCTTTAAGTTTAAATACATTTTTAAGTAACATTGGAAAATCCGATCAAATAGAAGTATACGCCTTCAATTCAGGTCAACCTCACTATTTTCTCCTTATTGATCAGTTCATCAATATAAATATTATTTAATACTAAATAATAACATTTGAAATTGCTGTAAAATTTCCGAAATCTGTGACTGTGCTGATAAATTATTGAAGACGTGATGGCAGTAATTACATGATTCTAAAACCAGCAGAACTAATTAGCTTCTGTGGACCATACGTTTCAAGTTAAAAGACTACTAACTTATCACTAACTAGGAGATAATTTAAGGAGAAAACAAAAGCTTATTTAAACCAAGTAATAATTATGAATGAAATAAATGAGATAATATATATATATTTTTAATTTACAATACAAAAAATGCTGAGATTAAATCCTAAAACTTTGAAGACATACAGCGTGGTGACAGATCGAAAACAATGTGCCAACTATTGGAATAATTCTGTAAGCAAATGGACTGATGCTATGTGGGGGAGGGGAATGTTATAACAGAAAAATGTAAGAATAGTACAAACTTTATGTGAGAAACATAAGGTCTATAGATAGGCGCAGTTGACTGGCAAGTAAAAGCATAGTAATTTTATGTTTTTAATGATTATTTTTAATACTCTGTCACAAAAAAACTTGCAGTTTTCGAAATTTTTGTTTATTTTTAATATATTTCCCATCACATCAAAAAGTCATAAAAAGTCAGCATTAACTTATATAATAAAGTAAACAAAATAATCTTGTTTTATTGATTATTTTGTTTACTATATTATTTGCGCCCAGGGGCGGTAAAATTCAACAGTCTATGAAAATTTTAAAATTAGTCATACACAACCAAGTATGTCAAAGATATAGGGAAATGACTAATGATAAAAAATGCTATGATCAAGCAAAATTCTTTTATATTTTGAAATAAGTAAATAATTTTAAATAAATCTAAAAGAGACAATAAATACTTTTATATTGATTGTTAAGTACATTTTATTCGTTTTTAATGCTAACAACCATGTTTGAAATTTAAAAGTGAAATAAAGTAAATTCTTCAAAAACATTTCAAGCAACTTTAAACTATCATACAACTGTAAATGCTGAAATAAAACTCAGTAAAGTTAATTCAAATAATAATTAAATAATGAATTAAACTTATTAGCCTTTATTTTGCCGGTTTTAAAAAAATTATTACCTATAAAATTTATTAATAACTGGAAATGGGGAGTCCCAAAAATTAATGACTTTAT
Organism: Latrodectus hesperus; assembly: GCA_037975125.1. NCBI lineage: Eukaryota > Metazoa > Arthropoda > Arachnida > Araneae > Theridiidae > Latrodectus > Latrodectus hesperus. The sequence goes on along the minus strand of JAJQOW010000332.1, from coordinate 15,077 downwards.
ACTCTTGCATTTTTTTCTAGAAAATTTACCAAAACGTTATGGATTAAACATATTATGAATAGGTTATAATTAAAAATCTATTTAAATTAGATTTTATTCTGTTAATAATTTTGTACATTGAAAGCTCATCTGAAAATTGAATCATGCACAGACATTACTGCAACATAGAAACATTTGTAGAAACTTCGCTTCAGATTAATCCTTCCCATTGCCTATTGAACAGTGAGAAAGCATTCTGTTTTCATCTCACGTGATTCGATTGGGTAAATGCTTGGGATTTTTTTCTGATTTCTTTCCCTTGCCTCGTGTGAATAATTTATGAAATTCTTCCTCGAAGACTATACGGAGCAGATATTTGAATGTTTACAAGTTTACGCTCTTACGCATCGCAATGTCGATTGATTTATTTAATATATATATATATATATATATATATATATATATATATATATATATATATATATATATATATATATATATATATATATATATATATATATATATATATATATATATATAACATCTAATTTGCGTAATATGGTTTAAATAAAATAATATATAGTTTAAAGAAAGATGCTAAAATGAAATTTTTTTTCTGAAATTCCAAATTCATGAGATTTTTTCTCATAACATTATATTATATGAGTTTTTTATTTTTATTATTTAAAAGAATTGTTGCATACATTTTTACGTATAAAAATTGAAAAAGGTAGGAGGGAAACGTTATAGATATTTTTATTATTAGAATTGATTAACATTAAGCAAAAATCATTATTCACCCAAAATGTTCATTTTTATATCAATTTCTTTTTCTCTAGTTTGAAAGCAAGAAATCATATTAACAATCAATATTAAACATATACAAATTTTATTTAAATCATATAATCTGAAAGTTACTAGAAATACTATCGAATCGGTAATGTAAAATGAATGTCCCCTCGGCTGTAAATCGAACCATGGTGATAGGTAAGGATACATTACATTACATTACTGAGGATAGCAGCAATGGTAAAAATCTACAAGAAATGCTATCTTAGTAATTTCTATCATTATTTGCATGGCTTTCAGGCCTACCGATTTCCTAAGTGCCATTTGATATTCATAGAAATCCATCACTATTTTTATGTGTTGATAAATATAGAAAACAACTATGGGCAGCCACAAATTGACTGGCAAAGAAAAAGCTGAATTCAAGAAAATACAACAAGAGAAGAAAAAACAGAATCAACGAATTTAGTGTCCTAATCCATAAAATAAGGCTTGGAGAATAAATAAACGCCATGAATGTCAACAAATGAGAAAGTTTCAATCTGACGATAGAACTTAATCTATTAATTTGAATGGAAATGTAAAATTTTCGGAAGTTTGAAGGATGGGATTTTACTTGGAAACTTATGAAATAAACAGGGAATTTCGAAGAATATTAATAATTTTAAGGAAATAAACTCAACTAATCATAGTTCGTTTAATATAGTGTTTTACCTTACATATATCAAATGAAGTGAAGCATACTATTTAATTATGATGCTACGTCAGTTCTATTATCTAGAACAAAAGTTAATAATGTTTCGTTATGGGAAAACAAAAATAATAATCGGAATAATAAAAATTATAAATTAGTATTTAAAAAATATCAAGATTTATTTTTCAGGGTTATCAGAATGAATGTCGATGTTCATGTCTGTTGCTATAAATTCAGGCTTAGATTTATTTTCTCAAACATTAACTTTTAAAGTTATTCTAAGTTTGTTAACGCTAAATCTTTCTTTTCATGAAAAAGTATTTTCTTTAAATTTTTAATGAATTGAAAATGAATTGTATACTTTAAAATATTTATTTAAAATACTTTGTTGCTTTTTAATCACGTATTATATCACCTAAATATTTGCAAAAAAATTCATTAGAATCTTTCAAATTTTCTAGGAATTATCAAAATTATTTGAGTATAAACTGGGTTTTTTCCCACCTTAACACTAGCTCTGAAACCCATGCAGAACTGGTCAGCACACATATAGTTACAATCCTTAGGATCCTTTATTGAAGATGGGTAAATTATTGGCTTGCATACAGGGTGTCTAAGATCATCTACTTGAAAGTTTATTGCTTGGAGGAAAAACTGAATAAAAATTCCTTGAGTCAATGAAAGCTGATTCGATTCATTGCTATACTTACTGCGATCTGAATGTATGGTTCAAGTTTCCTCTTTCAAATATTAATCAACATACCAACGCAAGAAATATTTACACAAGAAATTGTTGATAACACAAAGTCTTGTTATAATATCTTCTTTGAAGGTCAAATTCCCTACTCTGGCTAGGGATTTACATATCCATCTCAATGCCTTGAAAATTTGGATGATTTGGAAAAAGACTTGTATCTCTTCGCATATTACTTATGAAATCCAAAAATTAGACGTGATCGATAGCATGATTGTAAAGAATCCATAATCAACTTTTATATCAATTTCAATCAATGCTCTAAGCATCTTTCAAAAACTCTTAACGGTTCAGACATGGTCCAAGTTAAATTAAAGAAACGGTTTTCTTTCAAATCTCATTACATGATGTGTAATATCAATTCAAAAAATCATGTTTGAAGCTGCTTATATGCACGAAGAAATACCATTGTATCGATTTCAAGACATGAATTTTGATTTGGGCTGACTGAAAACATAAAAATAAATTCATTTCCGCTATGTTTAAAATTCTACGTGTGTATTTGAAATCGAATTGGATTATTGTGGTCCACATCGGATTCTGCGACGCCATTTTACAGGCTAATGAATATAGTGTTGGAAATGAAGAATGGATTGAAACGATTTTGGTTGGAGATTTTAACTTGGAAAGGAATTCATCAAAATTGTCATTATAAGCAGAAACTATTATAATGGAATTGATGTGTGGGAAATTAAAGATGGTATGCATAGGTATTTACTTTCAAAAAGCAAGAGAAAATTGGTGATTTTGAGCAATAATATCAATTATTATACATTTTACGAAGAAATATATTTGAAAAGATGAAAATTATGATTATTTGAAGAAGAAATGATAGAAAAATTTATGTATCCAAATTTTTTAGAAAACTTTAATATAAAATACTAACTTATTAAGTGACTGGTTGGAAATATCCCTTAATTTGTAGAATATTCTCTAATTATAAATGTAATATATTTTATAATGAATACTTGATGCAATTATGAAATATATTCTCATTTAAAACTTCAAAATATTCCAATTTCAAGAAATTAGGATTCTAGTTTTTATTTTAGTTATATATCAAGTTTTATTTTGGAACAAAAAAGCAGCGGACTTTTCTGGACACGAAAAATATAAATTCTTGATTTTTTGACCTCCTCCCTTTTGATGAATGGTTTAACAGACGATTTCTTGTGATTGATTGCATTTCACGCTTTCTTCCATTATTCGTTTGCCTTTATTTATTTTTTTATCATATTTTATAATTTTTTTTATGGTTGAGAAACTTGGATTGACATTATTTTTGGAGAATCTTTGAATTGTGTTTTAAAAAACGGCAATATTAACTTTTAACTACTCTGAGTTAAAAGCATAAAGAGTAGTTTGGATTTTAAATCGAAATTAAAGGAAAACAGTTTGTTTTTTCTAAATTCTAGCTAAATTTATGTCAGTAAAGTGCGTCAGCCTTGAGTATCATTCATCTGCGATTTTTCGAAGCAATCGGAAAGGAATTTCTCCTGCCTTATTCTCAACTTCTGACTTCGAATGTATTTGTAATCAATAACTTCAAGTGTAAGATACTTCTGGAAAGAAGTGTGGGAGTCACCTCATAAAATTGACATTCTAGCTGCAATGTTCTTGTGAATGTATGCTAGAAATGATGACACACAAAAAACAACACCTAAGCTATTTTGACCTAGGTGTAATTGTAAAAAGACAAAAAAATTTATCTGATAAATAAAATCTGTGATGACTGTAAAGATAAGTTGTTCTTCCGTGAGCATCGGCAAAGAAACCTGCAGTTCCCCAAAATTTACCTTCAGGAATTTTTGAATCTGTATTCAAATGCAATTTGTTCCTAAGAGTTATTAGATGATTAAATGATTGAGAACATAATAAATGAAAATGAAAAAGAGCTTCCAAGTATTAAAACAGGAAAAATAATGATTTAGTGTAACCATCTGCAAAACAAATACATGGATAAATAACTAACAAGATTAAGGTGCTTTTTTTTGAGATAAGCAAAACAATGAAATATTTTTGTACATAGAAAAAAGTGTGTTTTTGAAATTGAAAAAAAAAAAAGTGATGACTTTACCTGATATTTTTTATATAATGCTTACAAAATAACTTTTTCTAATTGAACTTTATTTATATAGAGAGATGAGTGTAAATAGTTCTAAGACCTATAACAACTATAATAATTTTGTGATTAGATTTATGCAAGTTTTTGGAATTTGTCTTAAAAAAGTAAAGATGTGAAGATTCGGTAGTAAGGTGAAAGGTAAAAGAAAATTTTCACACATGTTTTGATTAGTTTGTTCTTAAAATTTCGATTACTTCTTTGTACACTGAGATTAATTCATCCGATAATCTAATTTAGGGATTTCTAAACCTCAACAAACATCTCGCACGTGATTTCAATCCGTCTCACGAACTGTTGGATTGAAAACCCATTACGGTAACAATACAGCTGCTCAAAGAGATTGAAGTTTCAAAGAATGTTCATCGTTGCATATTTAATTACTATAGGTGCTAATACGGTCAGTGTGAACTCACAAGCTGTAAAAAATTGACCTAGGGGCAAAAAAGACACTTGATTTGAAGAGTAGACGAAAACTAAAAGAATTAACTGAAAAAAATAGGAAGTTGTGATTTGTTTATACAACATAAATGTCATCTTCCGCAAATGACAAAAAAAAGTGATGTTTTGGAATATAAGCAGAAATTATTAATAACAATGTTTGAATACTTGAAATGCGTGTGATTTTTTTTACTACTTTTAATACCCTCTCTCCTCCAAAATATTTTGATGAAAAACTTGTTTATTCAGTGCTTTTCATTTTAGGCGTAATTATTAATTGATATGATTGATATAAAATTAAAGAATATTTTCAAATTTTCTGTTTGATTTCTTTAATGAATAGGAAATTAAAGGGAATTATTTTTATATTAAATTATTAATAAGTTTTTAGAACCTATAATAGTTTAATGAGTTTCTATATTTTTTAAATTTAAATAGCGCGCCAAGAAGTAATGTTTAATGTGATTATTTATGTAAATAACAATTTAACTCCCCATAATCCTATTTTCATAATAAAAGTTAGATTTTTTCTCTTTATACTTTGACTATTATTTTCGAAAATTAGGAAGGACATTAATGACAAAAATTATTATTGGAACTAGTGATGGTATATGCCTGCTTACCTACTCACCGTTCAACGTACTTTTGATATTTTAAGTTAAATTTATATTTATCATGTGTGCTGCATATTGTTGACTTACAGCAATAATTGAAAACTGTATTTTAAAAATGAATTTTTATGAGTAATTTATTATAAAGATGATTTAGAATTAAAAAATTGAAATATATATATTTAAAAAAAAACTTTAAAGCAAAGAAATTATATAAAATATAAGGTTGCATCTTAGAATGTTACATGAAAAGAATCGGAAACAAAACAATTTAATAAAATACATAATTCAAATATTTAATTATATATTTTCTTTATTAAGCATTTATTTATTTCATTATAAGAATGTATCCATAAAAGAGTTTTTTGATGGTTCAAAATTTAAGAGCTAATTAATTTATGAAGTGAACATTTATGTTCAGAGAATTAAAAATTATTCAAAACATGCTTTTTAAAATGATATTTCAAAAAAAATAATAAAATAAAATAAAATAAATAAATAAATAAAATAAAATAAGCATAAAAAATAAACTTGTTTGTTTTGAAATATACAATTATAGCAGTTACAAATGAACATGTGCAAGTCCCATGTGGTCTAGTGGTTAGGATTCCTGGCTTTCACCCAGGCGGCCCGGGTTCGATTTCCGGCATGGGAAGTATGTAACGTTCCATGGTGTAATGGTTAGCACTCTGGACTTTGAATCCAGCGATCCGAGTTCAAATCTTGGTGGAACCTTTAAAACTTTTCATTACTTTTGTTTATTTTTTTATTTATCATTTTTCGCACTTTTTTACGTCAGGCTGATACGAAATACTTTCAAGAACGAGAATATGAAATATTTTCGTAACCGGTTAAAGGTTCCGGTGGAACCTTTAAAAGTTTTCATTACTTTTGTTTATTTTTTTATTTATCATTTTTCGCACTTTTTTACGTCAGGCTAATACGAAATACTTTCAAGAACGAGAATATGAAAGATTTTCGTAACCGGTTAAAGGTTCCGGTGGAACCTTTAAAATTTTTCATTACTTTTGTTTATTTTTTTATTTATCATTTTTCGCACTTTTTTACGTCAGGCTGATACGAAATACTTTCAAGAACGAGAATATGAAATATTTTAGTAAAATATATTTATTTATGAATTAACAATTTATTTATAAAAGTAATACATATTTAAAGCAATAATTTAATATAAAATTTTGAATATTTGATACATCACATATATTCTGATTTTTATCTATATAATTTAACATAACAGTTGTATAAAACTATCTATCTTAACTTATCTAGAAGTGTTAATTTTAAATACTGTATATATAGAAATATTTTGTATTAAGACAATTAGTATATTATCTGTATTTTCTACATATTTTTTTATTTATTATCGTTTTTTTTTTAAATGTTTTAATTTGAGTTTTAATGTTTTTCTACGAAAAGAGGAAATTCCCTGTTAAAATGGTAATTAAATAATTTTAACTGCTTAATAATATGTGTCTTTTAAAATGAGATAAAATATTGGAGGCGGCGGGTATCGATCCCGGTACCTCTCGCATGCAAAGCGAGCGCTCTACCATCTGAGCTACGCCCCCTGACGTCTTTGAACCACAGCGGAAGAACAGGTATGATGAAATGAAAAAACAGGTGATCAAACGAAATAAGTCCCCATGAAAGTGATCCGGAGAAAAGCGGAACTTGTTTTCGAAATCCTCTGGCAAAGTGAGCTGATTTCAGTTTACTCACAGTCTAAACATGCATCGTCAACTTGTGGTTTGTCATATTCTCTCCACCGGTACAACTTTACAACGCTGTTATTTAATTGTAACCATTATTGTTGTGAATTTTCTAACAGGTGGGGATATATAATTTGTTAGTATTTCAGTAGGTGGGATAGGGCATTGGCGATTACTCGAATTCGGTATACATATTCATCTATCATCTTTTTAAACTGTGCATTACAATAAAGGCAAACAATTTAGCAGAAATTTATTTTCATTGAACTTAAGAAAACACGATTTAACAGAAGGGTTATTTTAAATGTTTGTTGAAAAAGCAAAATAGATTTGCATTACAATATTAGATTATTTTATTTTACATTATTTAAATGGATTTAATAGTAGATGTCAATTTATCTCTAGTATTTTATATCGTAAAAACACAAAACAAAAGTTAAAATACTCCTTTTCATTTTTTATAACTAAATTTTCAAATTAATTGTTCGCTTTTTCAGTTGTAATATTGACATTAAAGAAAATTTTAATCATAGTTGTAAAATTTAATATTAATAATTCATTATTATTTAATATTAATTGAAATTTTCGATATATTCTTTCTATTCATTGACAAGTTCCTATGTATCAATATTATAGGAAAGAAAAGCTCACTGTTTTGATATATTTTTCGGAATCGCATTCTGAAATATTCTCGCGGATATATATATATATAGTGAAATTATTAAACTTCGTTTTCTTCTCACTTCAAGTATTAAGCTAATAAGAATATCGATAAAACACATGTTTAAAATTTTTTACTTCAATCGATATATTCTGAATTTTCTGTACGCATTCACTAATATATGATTTTCCTCAAATATGCTATTCACTGATTCACTAAGTATTTGCATGTCATTCTTTATTTATAAACATACTGTAACATCTAACTAAAAGAAAAATCCTTTTAAAATTTATATGGATAAATATATTTCAACAGAGTAGAGAAATGACTTTCAATCGGTTTGTAGCAAGAATTCCTTTTACAAAATATCATTATTTAAGATTCAGAAAAAAATATCGGTTAAAGAAATTTTACTATTCCCGTTTCTGAATACAAGTTCTCTCAAATTTGTAATTCTTATTAGTGATTTAAAACTCTATAGAGTATAATACACTAAACACTGAAATTGCTCTTTTCTTATTTTGGCAATTTCACATTTTAAAAAGAGCAAAACAGATCCACGCATACTTGGAAAAAGATACTGAAATATTAAATATAAAAATCCTTATACCCCTAAATTCCAATTATGTAATACTAATTTTTTTTTAAATAAAATAAAAAAGCCGCCTTTTCAAAGAAATTTTCATACACATTAACACGAGTTTAGGAAAGAGGATAAGTCACGCGAGAGGAAGCATTTTTATGAATTATGTATATGTATTACTATTAAAGTATATTTCTATACTTTCAGGCTCCTTATTTTATATAATTTTCTTTCTACTTTGAAAGATAAAACTTACAGCAAAATGATCGATACACATGACGATTTTATGAAAATAAAATTTATAAATACTCTGAAAAATAAATCCTCCCCGGCGGGGAATCGAACCCCGGTCTCCCGCGTGACAGGCGGGGATACTTACCACTATACTACCGAGGATGTGAAGAAAAAGGAACTCTAGCGTAAAAAAATATAAAAAATATATCTTCAGTTTAACCATCTCTTCTTGGCTGAGCTCCAAAATTAAAATAGATATAATCCCTTTATATATCTTCAAAGATTATCTTAGATTATCAAAGATTATCTTAGATTATTATATCAAAGATTATCTTTTCGAACAAAGCTGTTAGGCACATGCTTAAAATTCGCATGGCAATTAGAGCAATATCAGATAAAATTGGCTGCTAAGGTGAAAGTAGAATTGTATGATATAAAGTGTGTGGATTCACATTACTCACTACATCTTAAACATATTAATGAAAATATATAATAATGTTATAGATTACATTCCCAAGTTTATTGAATTTTTACTTCAAGGAAATTCAACAAAGTATAAATTAATCAGTATCAAAGGAAATTACTCTATTTCGTAAATACGCATATTTTATTTTTTCCTTATATATTTCAGTAATTGTTTCATGTATTTGATATAAAGTCTCTTAAAATTTCAACCATTTTTTTAAAAATTTGTATTTAAACGTGAATAAGTAATATATATATATATATATATATATATATATATATATATATATATATATATATATATATATATATATATATATATATATATATAGTAAATAAATGTACATTGCAAATATGATATTTTGATGTTTCAAATTAAAAACCACCATGAATTTCTTAATATTACCGTAAAATCATTCTTAGCTCATAAATAGACATAATAATAATAAGAAGAAAGCACTATCACGGTGTTGCTTGCTCAATTCTTTATTACTATAATAATAAATATTCATTATTATTTTGAAAATAAAATTTTTTTCTTTAACTGGTGTAATTATTTTTATTTTTATTTCCACAAGGCGTAGAGAAACGAATGAATTAAATGAGTGTTTTTATGCTTGAAATATAGAATATAAAAAATGTAAGTATATATATATATATATATATATATATATATATATATATATATATATATATATATATATATATATATATATATATATATATATATATATATATATATATATATATATATATATATATATATATATATATATATATATATATATATATATATATATATATATATATATATATATATATATATATATATATATAAAGATGATCTCTCTCTCTTTCTCTCTAAAATTTATAATTTTTAGATTATAATTATAGGATTTTAAAAGTGCGTCCCTTAAAATGAAGATTTTATCGGTTAAAACTGAAATTAACTTGTCAAATCAGAGATAGAATTTAAGTCAATTAAAACTTACTATATAAATAAATTATTTATTTTTATTAAGTAAGAGGAAGAGTAATTTTGAGAAGTAATGTTTATCAATTACCATTTTGTTATTGCAATATTTAAAGATTTATATAAAAAATTGATAGTAGAGAAAAGAAATTTTCATGTTTTGAAATACAGATTATATGTAAATATGAAGTAACTTTTTTAAAAAATTTACTTATCGGACTTTAAAAAATATTCCAGCTTCAAAAACTGGAAATAAGAAATATTCCAGCTTCAAAAACTGGAAATTTTGATTTTATTTCTATCGACAATTTTATTATTGAACAAAATAACTGAGGATTTTTTTTTCTAAATATGCGAATTTTTTTTATTCTCCGTAATAGAATGTTAATAGCAAATTTCATTTGATGGATTGTACAAGAATATTTCCTAAAGGCCTCTAATATCCAAGACACCATGCAGAATTTTTCATAGGTAGTTGCATGCATTCTTGCGTCGCAAGTTAGAAACTCAGAAAACTCTCAAGCACTCACCCTAATCGATGTGTGAGAAGAAACCTAAAAGCAACTTCCAACTTCGAATGTCCTATAATATTTGGGTTTGAACTTGATAAGAGCCTTGATCTTAAACATAGCTATTGTTTTTACTACAGTAATTATCCAGTTAAATTAATAGTAAGAAAACACTATCCTATATCCTATCTTGTTCTTATGAATATTATCCTTTCAACAACCTAACACCTTTTTGTGTCCCAACCTATCACCATATCAGCTTAACTGAATTCAAATTTTTCATACCAAAAATATTTTTAAACATCTTAATTTCCAATTGTTGTATCTATCGAAACGCTCTTATTCTATTTTGGATTTCGGCGAGAAATTTGTAATATCAACAAACAATATTAATTTGAAGATAAAACTGCAAGTTTCATGTATCAAATTATTACCAGGGTTTTTAGTTATAATACCCTGGTAATGTGATATTTTATGTTTTATTCCAAATTTGTTTTGGAAATATTCGAAACATAAAGCACATATTAATTTTGGATCTTTTCATGAAATTTTTCATTAATTATTTTTGCTATTCTAATAAATAGTAGATGAAAAGTTATCATTTTATATTTTCATTCAGTTTTTAAAAATTGTAAAAATATTTTTTTATATACGAATGACTTTTTTTATATATATATATATATATATATATATATATATATATATATATATATATATATATATATATATATATATATATATATATATATATATATATATATATATAATCAATTACATTAACCTGACCATGAGATTTCCTGAAAGATTTTCTGATTTTAAAAGTTTAATTATAGAATTTAAAATATAGGGTAAGGCTTGAATATATGAAGTAGAAATTTTATACAAGAACTGATTTTTTTTTAAAATATTTGCAATCATTTTTTTACCCAGAGATTAATATTCGCTTGATATCTAATTCATTGTTGGTTACAAATCACAACAAACACCACTACGGTGATTTAAATCGAGATCAGAAGAATCATTGAACAGATGGTAATAACATTAACTGAGAGCTGTCCAACAGACCGATATTATCCCCGTTGCGATATAAACATTTTATTATTTGCACCTGTTTGGTCACTGTGATGGATCAAATAATAAAAAATGAGCAAAGGGGGAAGAAAGAAACTCACATTGAACAGTGTAGAGAAATGAGAAGAAAAGATTGAAAAATGAGAAAAAAAATACAAATAGAAAATAAAGGAAAAACGATTTTTCATTTTGCAACTTAGATGCAATCTTTCATAAATGTAAAAAGAAAAACATTTCTGATATTTAGGGGTAAATAATTGCATTCACCATTAGAGATGCTTGGATATTTAAAATTCCCCAATGAAACTTATTCTCCCGAATATAAACGGTTCTTTTTATTTTTAGGCGTAATTATTAGAGCTGACATAATTTACATATTAAAAATATAGAAACTTTCTATTCGATTTGAGAATAAACAGAAAATTGAGAAGAATTAATGAGATATTTAAGTGCATGGGAGGAAATAATATGCTTAAAATGATTAACCCTAATAATAATATTATAAATAAGTATTTATTGGAAGAATTTTATTTGATTCTGAAGACGTGTAATTTCTTTTATACTTAAACTATTTTTTTCGAACAAAAAAATTTACTAAGTTAATAATAAAAATTATTATTTGTAATTGTGGAAGAGAGAGTGCAGATCCACATTTTTATTTTTTAAAAAACTTTTTGAAAACATTCAGGTAAATTTATAATGATTGTATATATCTAATTTGTAGTGATAATTGAAAAAATTGATTTTACAAATAAATTTTTACTCATGTGAGGAAATCATTTAAAACTAAAAAAAAAAATCAAGTTATAAATGCTCTTAAATAATAAAGTAATAATATTTAAAAAGAAATTAAGTAAAATTTTACGCAATTTTCATTATTTGGTAATGACGAGGTATATCCCATGTGGTCTAGTGGTTAGGATTCCTGGCTTTCACCCAGGCGGCCCGGGTTCGATTCCCGGCATGGGAAGCTTTTTTTATGATTTTGAACTTGATGTCAAATAACATTGAATTAATCTACATATTCCCTATTAATTATAATACAATTTATTGATTATATTAAATATGGTATAATTTAATAAATATTTAAATCTTGAAAAATAGCTTTCATTTTTACACTATAAAGTAAAATATAATACATCGACTTGAAAAAGAGCACATGCTTAAATATTCTCATTCACCGAATGAAAGAAATTTTATCTGTACTTTATAATAAGAAATAGAAAATGAGTAAGTCTGAATGAGAGAGAGAGAGAGAGAGATGAAAAGATAGAAAGTATTTTATATAAAGTATTTTTTTTAATTCCAATTTTACGAAATTTAAATTTTAGAAAATCAGATTAGAAAATATAAAGAAATCTATTTTCGGATTTCACTCTTTAAGAATTCAAGAGAAATATATATATATATATATATATATATATATATATATATATATATATATATATATATATATATATATATATAATTTATAAGTAGTACTCAGGTACACAAAAGCGCATTGTTTCAATATCTTTTTTTACAAATAATTTTATTACACCTTTCCTCATCACAACTAATTTTTTTAAGGAATTTATTCTATTTCCACAGAAAAATTTTCTCCAAAATAAGAATCTAAAATGGTTTTATAATTTAAAAGTAACAAACTAAGGGATATTATGCGGCTTTAATAGATGGCGCCACTATTTCCTCTATATTTTTAAAATTTTGCATGCCTTTGCTAATGTTCTAAAAAATCTTTAAAATTTTAAAATCAATTGCAGATAAATAGGAAAAAACATTTGAATATTAATAAAGAAATATTATTAAACTTAAAATTATGTATGCATAGTTTATGAATTTTAAATTAATGAATCCAAAAGATTTACATTGAGAGAGTTTTATAATATTTTACAAATTTCCCTACATAATTTAGTTTTCTTAAGAATTTTTTGATTCGTTTCTTCATTTTATTCTCTCGTTCTCGTGACTATGGGACAAAAACAAAATGAAACCCGTATTTGTGATTTAATTATTTAATTTTTCTACAAGAAGTTGTGTTGACAGAACATTTAACATAAATATAAACGCCTAAATCTGGAAGCAAAGTCACGAACTGCACTGAAATATTTTTGAAATCCTATGCATCCCGTTGGTGCAGCTTAATCTACTTTAAAGTTGATTAAAACACTGCATAATAAAACCTATGTATATTTTACCGATATTTTACTTAATTGTAGGAGTTTTATCTTTTTTTTTACGATAATGTACGATGTAAATAGCATTTACAACAGTAAAACTGGAATTTGTATGCAAATATTAAAAAAAAACAAACCAATTTTAACAATTAGCTTTTTTAATACAAAATACAATTATTTTGTATTATTTTAGTTACATAATAATTTCTTTCAACTGTTAGCAATGCGCTATGAAAAGTATTTTTTATTATATTTTCATAAGTATATATAAATTTGGAAATAAAGTTTAATATGATATTTTATATACTCATATTTTGCTTTGAATTTTTAAGCAGTTAGGTACAAATAATGAACACAAGGACATCTCCCCATCAACACAAAGAATCCCGGTCCTCTCTTTTTCGCTTAAGTTTCCACTACATATAATCAAAGGGAACTAAGTAAACAATGATAAAATCAAATATACAATCTAATATTTGTCGATCTGTGTTTTTTCGGTTCATGCGTAAATCCCGCATGGATGCTTTCCAAAACAGCGGATCCTTATTTGAGTTGGTATTAAAATTTATATTTATATAATATTTATATAGTTCTCAACAAGGTGATACATTTTACTTGTATATTTGTGGCTACTGATTTATACATTTATTCAACAAGATAAATGAAATATGTTATTTACCCTATATTTCTATTGCAAATCATTGAAACAGTGAAAATAGAGTTAAATTAATGGGTTGAAACGTTATATTACAAAGTTGGCTATTTAAATTAATTTACATATTTTTTTAAATTTATATTTGTATTCTATGTTCAAATCCCCATTAACAGGAGTGAGACGTTTTTATGTACAAGTGGTTTGATTGTGTGCACATATTTTTAATGTTAATGTCTGTTTTTAATACTAATGTCACTGTAAAAGTTAATTACTGTATTAAATTTGTTCATACTGAGTTACTTATAATGTTTCTTTATGTACATTTTTAGAAAATGATAAAATACTTTATAGTTTTTTTAAAATTATTTAATTACTACCTCACGGAAATTTTTAGAAAATTCGCTTTTGTAGCAATGAAAATTCTTCAATATAGATTATATTTATTTGTTTCTGAATAATTAAGTAGTTTGTATATTCGTTCTTCCATTTCCATTTATAAATTCATATACAAAATTTTTTTAAGAGAAAAATGTTAGGAGATTCAGATTTAGTGTTACGTATTTTTCTAAAGCAGCTAAAAATCTAAGATCTCCGTTGTTTGCGAAATGATGACTGTCGCCTTACTGCTTGAC